>RJWT010000382.1:27348-70569 GCA_004365215.1 Cuniculus paca
GCAGGCGCTTAGGCCACTGAGCTAAATCCCCAGCCCTTGCAGGACTTTATGACAAACAAATAGCTTAATGTATACAATGTGCTCACCGCAGTGCCTGATGCTCAGCAGTGGACAGCACTAGACAACAGCTCAATCACAAAGGCTAGATTCAGCCACTTTCATGACTATATGAGGCTTGAGGGTGTAGATACACACCATAACAAGGGGTCTGGGTGAAAGGTCTTAAGATGGCCCTCAGGACATTCATGAATTCCTATGCAAAACATGGTACATATATGTCATGAGAGGAAAGGTCCATAACTCTGATCAGAAACTTAAAGGAATTCTACACCTGAAATAGGCTAGAAGACATTGGTCTAGAAGACAGGAAGCTACATAGAAGATGCTTTATAAATCCTTGTTGACTTCATGCAATTATCAATCAACATACAAGAGGTAATCAGAATATGAGGTATGATAAAAAAATGGTTGCTTAAATTTTAAAAAATAATTACACTGAAAGGCACATTGTATTTAAATGACCTCAACATACTCCCCATTCTCCCTCATCCCACTCTTACATACTCCCCATTATTTTTGCAACTTTCCACAGCAGTTCTGGGAGTCATCTTTCATGGGTGTCTTTCATTGCACTGTCATGGTTGCCTCCATGTCCTGAATTGATTCAAAATGTTTACCCTTCACAGTCATTTTGACTGGAAGGAAGAGCCAGAAGTTGCATGATTGCCAGATTCAGTGAATAAGATGGATGAAGACACCCCATAGTGTTTTAGTAAGCCTACCTTTCCATTGGACAGCACTCAGCAGTGGTATTCAACATATTTTTAATCATATCTCATAAACAAAAGCATATTTTCAGATCCCCATCAGAAAATGGCAAGAAATGGTATAAGTGTGTTCAAAGTGAGGAGTATTTTAGGGGAATTAATGACAAGGTGTTTCTCACTGAATTATATTTTAAAATTTAAGTGTTCACTGTATGTTTCTATCATACCTCATACATTTTGAGTACCAACTCTTCATGGAGTACTGTGAAAAAAATACAAAGACTGATATCCATTGTTGTTGTTTAAATATGAAGGACCCCCCACAAGACTCACATATTGAGGTCTTAATCCCCAGTGGGCAATGTTCAAAAGTGGCACCTAGAAAGATACTTGGATTATGAGAGTGTTAACCTCATCCATTGACGAGTTCAAGCTGAATGTATTATTATGGAGTGGGGCTGTGTTGGAGGAAGTAGGTCATTAGAAGCATAACCTGGAAGGGTATATTCTTGCATGTTGGTCCCTTTTCTTCACCTGGGGCTCTTCCTGAGGTCTCTGCTTCCTGGCTGCCATGGAACGAGCAGCTTTCCTCCACCAAGACCCTTCAGCCATGATGTTTCTGCCTTGGAGCCAGCAGACCATGGACTGAAGCCTCTGAAACTGCAAACCAAAGTAAACCTCTTCCTCTTTAATTTGCATATGTCATGTATTTGGAGACCAATCACAGGAGGAGTAAAATTAGGTGTTGTCATTTTCTGCTTACACTCCTTCATTGATTTTCTATCAGTCTAAGAATAAAATTCAGACTCTTCATTGTGGCCTATAAACAGCTCTACAGAAGCTTCCCCCAGCCTGCCCAATTCTTCAGGGGCTTGGTTTCTTCTCATCCTTCAGAACTCAAAATGAAGAGCACTTCGTTAAGATCTTCCTTGAATTCATATGATTGCAGCATAAAATGGATTCCTGCATAGCTCTTATCACAATTCACTATCATTTTGTCTGTACATTCATTTACTCATTGTCTCCCTCCACTGCTAAAACAAGAGCTCATGAGAGCAGAATCTTGTCCATTGGATTCACCATCTCCAGGACCTGATTTGATACCTGGCACAATTTAGTGATCACTCACCCTCTCTGAATCTCAATTTTCTCATCTGTAAAATGAATTCTTGGACTGTGGGTGATTTCCAAATTATGCTCCCCAGGAAACAAGTACCTTCCCAGTGTGCCTCAAGAACTCCAGAGACAAAGAGATACAAAAAGTTATGTGGTCTCCAAGTTACATTCCGTGTATATATGTATTCAACATTGCAACTTGGAGTGAGATTTTCTTTGGAGTAAAGAGAATTTTTCAGTTTAAAGGTAAAGGTTTAGATCCCTGAATTCAGAGCATCTTGCTAGCATTAAAGTCTACAACTGTAACAACCACAGTGAGTGGTTAAGAAGAGATGGAGCCCTGAGGAGCATAGATAGAAAAAGGAGGAGATGCCACCCAGCTAAGCTAGCTGTAGAAGACCTGGAGGAGGAAAGACTTGAGTGACCTTGAAGAATAAATTAGATGCAAGAACAGGGAGTTCTGAACCATGGCAGTGAACAGTGCCCAGATGGGGCAACAAAAGAGCAAGAATAGTACTAAGACAGTGTTCTCAAAGGATGGTCCCAGATCGATAGGATCAGCATTGTCTGGAACTTCTGGCCCCAGCTCAAACATGCCAAATCAGAAAGTCTGGAGGTGAGACCCAGAGATCAGTATCTTACCAAGCCTTCCCAATGAGCCTATGCATGCTCCAGTGCCAAGAGAGTAAGGCTAAGCCAGGAGGGGCAGGGTGTCTGCCCAAATCCAACTAAAAGGTAATCACAACAGAATCCTGGGGAAATAACTTGTTTCACAGTACTTTCCTTAGCTTTGGTTACACATTAGAAGCATTTAGAGAGCTTTTCAAACTCTTAATGCTCAGGCCTCATGCCAGACCAATTAAATTAAAATCTCTGGGGATGGGACCAAGCAGTACATTTTTTTAAAAAAATTTCCCCATGTGACTGCACTGTATAGACACAGTTCAGAAGATCATATCTGTAATATTTTTAGGATGATGTCAAAGATAACCAGAATCCAGTATACCTGGAAATTCTGCCTGAAGATACAACCTTCTAGAATTCATGCAGCTCCTACAAAGGGGAGAGTGCACTGAGTCCATTAAATATTGCACCGTGTCACAGTGGCCAGAACTCAGATCTAGAATGGAAATTCCTGAGTCCCAACCCCAACTTCGTGAACTCAGTCATAATGCTCAACTTCTCTGGATCAACTTGTTCATTTGTGAAGTAACAGCAACAACAATTTCTGTCTCGCAGGTTTTTATGACCAACAAATAGCTTAATCTATACAATGTGCTCACAGCAGTACCTGATGCTCAGCAGCAGACAGCTATATTAATTGTTTTGTTTATAGAGCTATCATTGAAAGGGATTCTTCTTTTCTTCTCCCCAGTATCATGGCTGGGACTCCTGCAAATCAACCCTGTGCACGCAAATCCATGTAGTTTCAAGTATTTTGCCTGTGTTAACTTGCTCGAAATTGTAGTGGTGGTTGCTTTAACTACTCTTCTGCCCCAGGTGATCATTAATGTCAAATCACCCCTAAAGCTACAGGAAGAGCTCAGAGTCTCTTAGCCAACTGATGTCAGCACATTCTCATATTCCAGATGCTTAAAATACAGCATCAAATTCATAACTTGAGTCAAAAATAAAAATAAAGGAAAGAGAATCAAATTATAGAAAGAGAAAGCTAAGTGAGCTAAACAGTCTAGGAACTATTAGACCTTCGCATATTGAAATATCAATTCCTGGGTAGCAGTAATGTGCCCACATGAAGGAATATATACATCCCAAAGCAGGAAACTATAAAAGAATTTCCACTGATGAAAAGAGCACTAGAAAGCTCAATCCACTGGCTTAGCCTCATGACACACAAGCAGCTTGACCATTCCAGACCACAGGTGGTAAAGGATTCACTGGGAGAAATTTAAATACCAAGCCTGTAAAATAAGCTTTCCCAATTTTAGTCCCCTGGAAATTCCAAAGAAAAAATTCCCACCGAAGATGAGTTCACAGTTAAAAACTAAAATGCACAAAAGAAACAAAAACCTGTGAAAGGCAGGAGATAAAACTAAAGAAGAAATTGAAACTACAGAAACTACATTTACATGTTCTACTTAAAAATTTCTTTGAGGTTTTCTAAGTATATGTTTGATGAAATAAAGACAAGAAATAGAGTTAAGAATGGGCAATGACCATTAATAAGATATAAAGTCTGCATGAAGGAGATTTATATAGGAAGAATCATATTGTCACTTATTCAACTTCTTCCTGCTGGTTCTTAAGATGTGATCCATGGGTAGGCTGGTATAACCTAGAAAAGACAAGCTACTGTTATAGCTTAGAAGCTTTAATTTTTTTTTTTGCACATACAAATTCCTAGGGATTTATTCTAAAGAAATTGTAATGGATGTGGGAAAAAATTAGCTACAAGGACATTTCTTTCAGTGCTGAAAAACTGGAACCATCCTAAATATCTAGCAGCAGGAGATTTGTCAAATAAATGAAGATATATCCAGATGTTGGGATTCTAGGCAGGCATTTTAAATAGATGCTGTGGAAAATGTTTGATGATGTGGAAAGATGCTCATAACACTGCAAGCTTTTTTTTTTTTTTAAAAAAGCAGGCTACAGAAATGCATGAGCAATACAATTTCATTTCACGAATATAGGATAAATACCATGGCTTAATAGTTAATGGTGGAAATTTTGTTATGAAAAATAGATACGATACTGGAAACAAATGTCACAAACAGGATTATCTATATCACTGGTAGAAGGCCATCACTAGTGCAGTTAAAAACTGAAAAGTATCTTTAATGGGAAAGGATACAGAAACTTTTGGAGATACATAAAGCAGAAAATAACAGGACCATTCACAGACAGACATGGGTTTTCAAGGATGGCGGATGTCAATGATGTCATTGTACAGAGGGAGAGGCAGCTGGTGTGGCTCTCCAGGCTTCTGGTCTCATCTGTTTCTTCTGGAGACCCTGGCTATCTATCTGCTGTACATCAGCTTAAGGTAACTGATGCCCCAAAGCCCAGAATATTTCTGAGTTCACTGCAAGATGAAGAAAGTTGGCTCCTAGGAGAACATTCCACTGAGCATCTTGGCTGTCTGAACTCTAATAATACAGGTGTGAAAAAAAGACATCTTTTGTGTGTGTGTGTGTGTGTGTGTGTGCTTGTTTCTATTTTCCAAA
Organism: Cuniculus paca; assembly: GCA_004365215.1. Lineage (NCBI taxonomy): Eukaryota > Metazoa > Chordata > Mammalia > Rodentia > Cuniculidae > Cuniculus > Cuniculus paca. Next base: position 32,420 of record RJWT010000382.1, read on the forward strand.
TACAAATTGAAGACACCTAATCTTAAATCAAAGCCTCTCAAATATCTCAAAACCTGAAATTTTTTGAGTGGTGACAGGATGCCACAAGTAAAATATTCGGCACCCTGAAACTTGATCACATGCACAAAGTTATTGTATAAAATTACCTTCAGGCTGTGTGTATAAGGTATATATGAAACACAAATGAATTTCATTCTTTGGCTTGGTTCTCATCCTCAAGATTCATTGTGTGTATACAAAAATCTCAAAAAAACACAAAATCCAAAGCAACCTGTTCCCAGGCAGCTCTGATAAGTGATGCTCAACCCAACTATTACTCTGTGTATTAGTCATGGCTAGCTGGGTTGGAAAGAACCCTAAATCAGTAGATTAACACAAGAGCTTTTCTTTTTACTAACCGAGAGCCAGTGCAGGTTTTCCCTCATTCTCGGACTGTGCCACTTAGAACATATGGGCTGGATGAGCAGCACAATTTCATTTCTACAGTTGAGACGACAGGGAAAGAGTGAATGTGAATGTGGCACACTGGCTCTTAAACACTTTAGAATAGAAAGGACATGAATCACATTTGCTTATAGTTCCTTGGCTGGAATTAGACCCAGGGAAAGGCACTGGAAATATAGTAACTCCCCTTCCCACCCATGGTTCTACTTTCTCTGAGATTTCAGTTGCCCACAACCAACTACAGTCTAAAAATATTTAATGGAGAATTCTAAAAATAAACAGTTTATAGGTTTTAAAACCACTGTGAGTAGCAGGATGAAATGTCAAGCACTTCCATTCCATCCCACCTGGGAAGTGAAGCAGCTCTTTATCCTAAGTTCAATACAATAAGATATTGAGAGAGAGACAGAGACAGAGAACATTTGCACATTTATCACAGCATATTGTTATAATTACTGTGTTATTACAGTATTATTGTTGTCAGTCTCTTACAGTGCCTAATTTATAAGTTAGCTTTATCCTAAGTGTTTATGTTTGGGAACAAAACAGAGTATGTACAGGGTTCAGTATCCTGTAGTACCAAGCACTCACTGGGATCTGAAGTACCAAGCACTCACTGGGAGTCTTTGCATGAGTCCCCCAAGGATAAAGGAGGGACTGTTATATATGCTGTATTTCCCATGTACCAGAAGGTCAGCTCGACCATATATGGGGGTTATAGTATTCCTGACCATCCTTTGTAATGGACAGTATTTTTAAAGTGCTAATTAGGGTGGGGAATTCGGTCACATTAGAATTAATCTAAGAAGGAATTCTGTGCAATGTTTTGCAGAGAACCCATTCACATGAAATCACTGGCTTTTGGATAACCAGAGTATGATTTTCCAGGCCTTGAGAAGCTTTTGAAAAGCCTCCTTTCAGATATTCAGATCTCCTCATTCAAGAAGTGACTGAATTCAGACCACAGATCCCTACACTAAGACAGTTCTAGGCTCGTTAACCTAAGGGCACAAGAATATCATCTTGGCCCTAGGTGGTCTCTATCCTTTTACATCACCACCCTACACATGGCCTCAGAATGACTGACTAGTCCTGCTCAAGACATTTTGGTTTCCCAGAATTTCATCTAAAGATAGGCAGAGGCATTTTCATGGTGCAACTCCTTTAATCAAGAAAGGACATCTTTCCTAAGACCTCCCCACCCAGCACATTTTACTTGACATCTCACTGGCCAAGATTGCACTTATCCATATACCTAAACCAATAGCTGGACAGAGTTTGAAATTACCAGGATTATATTGAAATCACCAACACTCACCACCCTGTAGTTGGGGAAATACCCTGGATTTAAACAAAGGACCTTGAAAGCACATGAGTGCCCGGTACCTAATCCAATTGTTTCCATTAGTAAAAAACAAAATAGAAGGGAATTTTGAGTGGGAAATCAACAATCTTCAGCAGATCCAACAGGCAAAGGTAGTTGTGGGTCAGAACTCATCTGCACACTCAGTAAGTGTTTCATGAGTGACCACTCAATGCCAGGGGCCATGATAGGCACAATGGAGTCACAGAGGAGTTACACACAGTGGATATCCTAATAAATTCCCTGTGCAGTACAACTGATATCTTTAATCCTAATAGATTTTGATGAGCACAGATTGACATCCAAATTATACATGCAATGGGAGAGATTTGAAGGGAATTAAAGAAGGCTTCTCAGAAGAGGTGATCTAGATCTAGAAGATTGAGGAGGAATTCATCAGACAATGTGAAGCAAGTATCCATGAAAAGACAGAAGAAATCAATGAATACATGCATGCATGAGTGAATGAATAAAACAGCAGGAGAAAATTCTTCAAGGAAAAGCAAACCCAGTGAGAGATAGAATATTCTCTTTGTGAGTCCCTAGTGGGTAAGATCTTTAAGAATGTCAAAGACAGTCTATGGGTGGTAGTGCCTGTGATTATATATATACTCTAGTGACTGTGTAACTTCAGGATAACTACAGGAAAATAAAACAAAGTGCATTCAAGTACTGAGACACACCTTCAGCAAAGGAGTAAATCTCAAATCCTTCCAGATGCAGAGCTTTATGGATGACAGGTATGTTAGGAAAGGCCAAAACCACTAACCATGAGAGATGCATCCAAATGTGGTAGAACCTTGGAACTCTTTTCCTTGGGTGAGTCTGAAGAGTTAACTTTTCGGTGGGCAGCCCCTTTCTGAATATGAGAAGAGCTTGAAGTGACATCTCTGGTCTCTATGGAAATCATCCCCACTATGGAATCTCTCAGAATCTGAAATGCTCCAGCTTCAAGAACTTCGTGTGTGTGTGTGTGTGTGATAATCAGTTTTCTGCAATGAGGCAAAGACTAGACTATTTGACACCCCAAAATCCTCCTTCAGCCTTATTTTTCAGGAGACAGTGTGGCTGAGTGATTGGGACGTAATATATCTGCTCTGTCCCCAGTTCCAGGAATGACATTTCAAAAATGCTTGGAGTTTTCATGAATGACAGGAATCTCTCTTGTTATTCATACAGAATGCTTTTAAGTCATACCTGAGTTTAGTTAGTGAGGTAACTTTATTTGGGAGGTGGTGACCTGGCTAGCTTTAGGATGGGGGTAAGTTGCTAGAAGAACCAACCATTAGCTACAGGGTTGAGTTTTTTAGATCTACAGCTGCCTGTAGCGGGGAGGGGCTGGAGATTGAGTTCCATCACATGGCCAATGGTTTGACCACTATTGCCTACAAAACAAAATTTTCACAAAATGCTTGGACACCTAGACTTATTGATGAGAGCTTCTAGTCTGATGAAACTACTGATACAAAGAGAGGGTAATGTATACTGATCCTATGGGAAAAGGTACGGAAGCTTTGGTTTCCCTCCTTCTCCCCCATATTTTTTTCTTGAGACAGTCTTATTATGTAGTCCAGGCTGGCCTTGAACTCATAGCAATCCTCTTGCCTCAGCCTCCAGAATGCTGGAATTACAGGTGTACACCACCATGTGTGGCCTCCCTCATATCTTTACCTATGCATCTCTTCATTTTGACTTTCTGAGTTGCATCATTTATTATAAAAATGTTGTTAATTCTAGTGTTTCCAGTGAGTTCTATGGGCCTTTTTTGTGCATTATTGAAACTGAAAGAAAACTGTCGAAATCCCTAAACTTGTTGCCTAGAAGAAGTGTAAGTTGGGAACACCTGGGATTTGTAGTTACTGTCTGAAGTGGGGACAACCTAGCAGGGGTGAGTCTCTTCATTTATGGGGTCTGTCCTAACTCTTGGGACTTAAGGACTGATGATGATGATGACTGGCATGAAGTGTGCACTTACTTTGCATTGTGAACACACAAATCTTTCATGTGTGATTTCTCAGAAAAAGCCTAGGCCCCTTTCTATTCCTCTGCTCCTGTAGGTACATCTCCTTACAGCACAAATAGATTCCTTTGTCACCATAGCTTTAACTCAGGCAACAAAATCCCCAGAATGACCTTCTGCTGACCGGGGATTCCACAACTTGTGTTTTAGGTTTCCCTCCCTAGCCATACCCCTTCAAGCAAGCAGTTACAGATCTGTAAACACTGCAAAGATACTATTTAAAGATGGTCCTTTGAGAGTGCTTTTGAAGCACAAATGGATGTGATCACTCTCTAATTTGCTTGGTTGTGGGTTTGGATTTGGTTGCCTGCTTTATTTAGACTGTTTTGGATCCTGTTGTGGGCTGAGAATCAAAAACACTCAGTTATAACTGTGCAAGCTCCATCTATTGTGTTTTATTCTGTGCAATACCAAATGTGATCCTATTTTTCTCTCCAGCACTGTAAGTTATACATGTAGTGGAGCAATGTCCTTCAGTGCTATCAAATTGAGAAAGTAAGTGTTCCCTGCCAACCTCTGCTCTGAGTATCTGGAGCCACCTGGCAGCATGAATTCCTTCCACTGCTTTCCCCAAAACTTTCTCCAGGGCAGGGATTGTGCTGGCTTGATTCTGTATCCTTCCCCAAAGTACACGGTGGGATCCTACTCAGTTCCCTCTCTCCTCCCCACTGTAGGCAATGGAAAGAATGCAAAGAAAAGAGCACTGCTTGGGTTCAGGTACAGGGCCCTGGGGACTGGCACCAGGTGATGCATAGGGATTGGCAGCATGGAACAGTTCTGGGGTTCACTGCTCATTTGATGTATATAGGGCGTGGCAGTGAAAAAATAAAGACTGCTCTTACAATGACACCAAAACACTTAGTGACCCTTCAGAGTCCTTGCCATGCTTTGTAATCACAGTCATTTGCAATTTTTTCCAACTGTCTGTCTCCTAGACTCTGCACTGAAGGACAACTGTGGGCAACAGAGGAGATGGAACACGTAAACCACTATTTATAAAGTGAAAAATGAATGCATGAACACGATGTGTCCTGATAGAAACACACACACACACACACTGCATCTATTAGGTGAGCTCCCTAATTTGACTCTTGACATTGTAAGCTACAAGTCCTCCCCATGATCTTTAGCTACACTGTGAATGGTCCAGGCACAGAAACACAAATGTCCAGACCCCCAAAGACATCAGAATCATGGCCCGATTTAGGGCTGCACTGTAGCAGTTGCTAGCCCAGGAGCTCTCCAGCTTTGGAGATCATGGACACTTTTGAAAGTCCAATGGGAACTTTGGCTCCTCTCTCCTCCCATAGTATACATATGAACAGTACCCTGTATACTTCACAGAATTTCAAAGATTTCACTGAGCACACATAGACCAAAGTCTAAAGAATGGTGGGGGGGGGGATTGCAAACTACTCATCTGGCAAGAGATTAATATCAAAATATATAAGGAAATTTTAAAATTCAATAACAAAAAACCCCAGTCTAATTAAAAATGGGCACAGTTATGAATAGATACTCTTCAAAAGAAGAAATTCAAAAGGCCAACGCTTTTACAAAGAAATGCTCAACTTCATTAGCTATGGGAATAAGCAAGTCAAAAACCACAATAAGCTACCACCTCACTTCAGCAAGAGTTATTATTATCCAAAGGTCAAAAATAGCAAATACTGGGGATGATGTGAGGAAAAGGTAATTCTCACATACTGTTGGTAAGAATGTAGATTGGTACAATCTCTATAGAGAACAGTTCAAATCTTCTCCAAAAAATAATGATAGACATAACATCTGACCCAGCAATCCCACTTCTGAGTATTTACTTGAAGTACATAATATCAGCATATTAAAGAGACACATATATGCCTATGTTCATTGCTACATTATTCATAATAGGTAAGATATGGAATTAACCTAGTTGTCCAACAGAAGAAAGGACAAAGAAAATGAGGTATCTATGCACAATGGAATATTATTCAGGCATGAAAATGATATCATTTGCAGCAAAATGAATGGGACCAAAGGCCATTATGTTAAACAAAATAAGCCAGACACAAATATCATAAGTTCTCTTGCATAGGGATGTTTTAAAATATTGTCCATTATATATAATTGTGAATACTAGATACTGTGAAAGGTGGAAAGGAGGAGTAGGACAATATTGGATAACATGTACCAAAACACAGTTAAATATGAATAAAAGTTCTAGGATTTAGAATAGTGGTATGACTACAGTTCAGATCTATTTTATAAGTAACCCAAAGAGAGAAGCTTGAGACTCCCATCCAAAGTAATGAGATAAAAATGTTAAATTATCCTGATTTGATTAGCACATAATTTTATACATATATTAAAACAGTATACTCTGTAAAATAAATATATGCAATTATTACATGCAAAAAAAATTAAAGTTTAAGGGAAGGTAAATGTTGACTACCTTGATTTGATCTTTATACACTGTAGATATGTATCAAATTATGACACTGTACTCCATAAATTTGTACAACTAAAAATTTGAAAAAGAATTTCTCTTCTCTAAAATAATATCCTAGGTTTACAAATGTGCCCATAAGTGTAAAATGAGAAGAGAAAGAACCCTTTCTTTGAGCCACAATTAATCAGATCTTTCTTATTTTCCCATACTTCTCACTTGCCTTTGGGCAGAGTGTGCCAACACATTTATCCAGAGCAGGACTTTACCATTTAAAATTCATTTTTTTCATGCAACTGGTTGTTCAGAAATTTATTTTGTACCAAAGTCTCCCCAGACGAGGTCTGAAACTTTGAGGAGAGAAGATCTTCATGCTGGTGTGTATGAGATGGGAGAATTTGGGGGAGGGTAGTTTCTGTGGAGAAAGGATGTGTTTTCCTTTTTTATTCTCTTTTTACTGCTTTCCCAAGTGTATTCTAGCTCAGAGGTGAACTGAAGCTCTGTTCTGCTCCATGGAATTAGTTAACAATCTCTGACAGTACTGCATTCTCAAAAGAAGTCAGAACTCCTGCAAAACACTGAATTATTCACACCAAACAGGTCACATTTGCTGATAGAGGAAGTAGAATTGTGTATGTTAAAGAAAGATTCATTAAACTGAGTGCTTCAGTCAAGCAAGCACCATTGGGGTCTAATTTATTCATGCTGTTTGACATCTGCCTCCAAGAAGTGATGGGGACTGCCTCAGCACAGGTGGACAGAGAAAGGGAACTCTTTTCTGGCTATGGAAAGGACATGTGTTCCTGAAGGACATACTTTCATCTCTGTTCTTCATCCATGCTATCAGCATGGACCATAGAACCTGCTGTGCCAAAACAGTCCAGTGAAAGGCAGAAAGAAAAGAGTGGTCACTTTTTGGAATGAGGGCTCTTAATCCAATAATGCTCTTTATCAGGAGCAATTTTGTTGCTAAAAATAGAAACTTCCTTAGCCTGAATCAGGAAAAAGGTGGTTGATGGATGGATGGAAAAAGGGGAATCTTGTACATCTTAATGATTTTACTTTGTGAAAATCAGAAGTCACCAAATTATCGTGTTCTTCATTCCTCTTTCTCTTTCTTTCCCGTTCTGGATCTGAATGGCAGAATGAATAAACGAATGGAATGAATAGATACGTAGGCATCTAAAAATGTTGTGGCAGGTGACCACACAACTTCTGCGTAAATATGGCCCTGACAACCTGTATGGCTGGCCACGGCTGAGTCTCTAGGAATGACGCCGCTTTGTGTCGCTGTCCATGGTACTATGCAATCCTAGAACACAAATTTTTGGTTTTTTTCCTCTCAAGCATTGGTACACTGGTAATCTCTTCCAAACTGATCTGGGACATCAACCTCAGACACAGAAAGAGATGTGCAGATATAAAAGGAAAACAGTGAATAAAAAAGATATTTGAAACAGACATGTAGGATCACAGTCTGCTAAAGGTGAAAGGAACTCAGGCTGACCGTTGGATAGTTTATACCAATGTATTCATGGGTTTTCTTTTTGTTATAGTTGTTTTATTAATGGACAATTTGGTATTTTTCACAGTTTCATGGCAAATAGAATTATATATCCTGCATCATTCCAGTGCCATACTTACTAGTGTCAGAGGCTCATCACCTTGTAATATCATCTAACTCCCCCTGCTACACAAACATCAGTTTTGGACAATATTTCTGTGCCAGATTCAATCTTCTGTCTTGCATCCAACACCATCTATTTCCAATTCTGCTGTCTTTCTCAGATGACCGTTAAACTTTAGTTCAGGCTGTAAAAGTGCACTCTCATCTACCCCCGGGTCCTCCTTTCTCCACCAGCTCACTCAGCTGTCCTTCAGTTTTCCCTGGGATTCATTCTGTACTGCATCAGCACATACTGGCTAAGCAACAGGTGGGCTAGAGAGATGGAGAGGGAAATGCTGACATGAAAGTCTGGACTAGTGACAACATCTAGTTGCTGCATTTCAAGCATTCTCAAGTCCTTCCCAGCTACAGTCTGCAAGAAGATGCCCTAAATAGGCACTGGGGGTGGTCAAGTAACAAAATTAAAATGATTTTATCACATTGTAATTTTCTAGTTTTTTATTAGCATGCACCTGAGGGTCCCAAGGAAAGCTGCTACTCATGTCAACTTGTCTGCACACAGAAGGCCCTACATTCTCTGAAGCCTACATCATGACCCACATGGTAAAAGCACAGAAGATTTGCAACTAAGTGTGTATGCCTCCCATCCTAAAGCTTCACTGCTGTCACCAGCATCCAACAATCCCCTGTGTCCCTCAGGTGAGCCTAGGAATGGTGTAGTTCTGATGTACCATTGCTGGTTTTTACACAGACTACTGATGTTTCAATATCCAGGCTGAAGCCTTGCTTTCCCCTGATCAGCCAATACTTTGAGATAATTTCCTCCACCCTTCTCATCCTCTGCTGAAACTACAGCCACACCATGCTGAGTTGCTCTGCATGGAGGCTTCCCCCTGCCACTGGTGATTGGGTCAGGGATGTACAACTGATCAGATCATCCTTCCAGAAGGTAAAATTTGGGCTTAGCAATCCCAGTCAGTCTCTGCTGGATGTTGGAAATGGCATAAACAGGGCAGCAGAGACAATTGCAGAGAAAAAGGGATTTCTTTTTCAGGCCAGTCACTTTGCAGACAGATAAAGAGAGAAAAGAATACAATAGAAAGAAGAATTGAGGCCCAGGAAAAATGAAACTCAGATAGAGGCAGAGACAGAGAGATTCAACCCTTAAATCTTGGATATCAGTGTTCCTCCTCAGACCCCACAGCTCAGGGGAATTTATATTTTGAAGTACCATCTTGCCTTCCTAGAAACTTCCTAGATATCTTCTCCAGGGCCTGGAAACTGCTGGGGCTGGAAATGCCATGCTTGTAAGGAACTGTAAAACCTACAGCAGCACCCATATGAATTCCAGTCTCTATTATCCCTGCAGGGTTCTCTCTGATCCTTTACCCCATGTGTTAGGTCAACCAGGTGTCCCAAAGGTTAGTCTTTACTAGGCCTTAATCTAGTAAGTTAATGCTTTTCACCACCTGGCTGCTTTTTCTTAAATTGCACTGTGAGCAATTGGTCCATAGAATGGTGCTGAACATTGCTTTAAGACAACTCACATTGTTTACAGATGGGAAAGTCACAGTAAACATTTGTCCTGTAATCCACATACCCCAATGGCAGTCCAGGCCAGCGTTCCATTTCTAGATTTGCATCCTACTAGAGACCTTATAAAATACCCCACACCTCTCTATGAAGTCATACTGTTTGCTTCAGCCAGTATGAAAAACCAATTCTCTACAGTTCTGGCAGCCCAATAGTCTCTTGGCACCTTCAACAAGCCCCTTCCTGCCCAGAGCCTCCACAAATTCATCCAAAGAAAGGAACAACCAAACTTATTTCTCCTTCCCAGAGACTTTTAGAGTTCAATGAGCATATCCATTCAGCAATTGCTGAGTCCATACTAAGTCAGATGCATTTCAGGCACAGGAGAGATATCAATGGACAGACACAGCCAAGTTACTGTTGTCAAATACCTTATCCCTAACAGGAGAAGACAAGCAGAATATATTTAAAAATATATGTCAGAGATGATAAGTGTAATGAAGAAGAATCAGGCAGAATAAGATGTTAGGCAACTCCTGAGGTTGTGGTGTGTGCTATTTTACATAAAATGCTTGGGAAATGCATTTCTTATAAGATAATATTTGAGCAGAGACTTGAAGGAGGTAAGGGAAGAACCCATGTGGTCAACTAAGAGAGAATCGCCCTTGTGGAAGGAACATCAAGTGAAAAGAGCTTGAAGCAGGAGCAGGTTTGGTATCACAGAGCAGTGTAAAGGTCCATGGAACAAAATGCAAGAAAGAGGGAATTGTCAGAGACAAGGTGGAGAGAAGAGTTGATCCTCTGGGGCCCCAAGGGCCACCATAAGACTTTGATTTTTCCTCTGAGTAAGATGGAAAGCATGCAATGGTTCCGAGCAGAGGAAAGGTATAATTTTCACAAGATCATTCTAGCTGCCAGGTTTAGATTAGACTAAAGGGGCAAGGTGAAGGTGGGAACCTGGACAGAGGTAAATATAGATATGAGGCTATTACAGTCACAAAAGCAAGACATGATGGCATTAGCAGCAGAGGGAATGAGAAACATCAGCATGGTGGAAATATTTTGAAAGTAGAGCTTGCAGGAATTTCTAATGTGCATTGTTAGAATTGTGCACATAAAACACCCACCAGTGAGCCTGGCTAAGGAGTGGAAGTGTAGTGTGTTCTGAGCAAGGATCCCTACAGTCTCTACAGAGAACAATGTTTCATCTGCTCTTGAGCATAGGTCATGGTGCTAAGACAGGGGCCATAGCCTCCCATCCACCTCCGAGAAGAGGACAGGAGATGCCAACCATACAGCAGAAAGGAAACTGAACCTTAATCTTTCCCCCGGTACTCCTTGCTGAGGACCATATTCTGCCCCGTTGTCCCCCATGAGTTAAAAAAATTAAAAATAAAATAATTACAATAAAATAGCCATTCGGTCAAGACCAAACTTGATATATAAACAAGGTGTTCACGGCCTTTTGAAGAGAGAATAAGCTCAACTCAATAGCTCCAAAAGGGTTTTGCAAAAAAAAAAACAAAATCTTTTGCCAGGCATTTGTCTGGGTCTTGACAGGTGCATAAGAGTTTCCAGATGCTAAATGGTGAGAAGACAGTCCCAGACCAAAAAGCACAGTATTTCCCAAGGTACATTGTTGTAAGAATGCATGGAATAATTTGCAGGAGGACTGATGTCCAATGTGACAAGAATATTTGATCCATTCTAGTAAATTGGCTAACAAATAAAAATGAGTCCTCAATAAGTACTGGATACTGGGCACAGAGTAGAGAACAAGGCAGACCTGGCTCAAAGCTTTCCGGAGCTTCTAATGCCTGAGGAAGGAACTTCAGTAGATGACATCCCTCAGATCCTCCATAGCCATGCTCCCATAATACCTTGCACTTCATGGGTACCACACATCTCTCTCTGCAGCTGTTATCTGTTGACTTGTCCCATCTCTGGTTAGACTGGGAGCTCCTTAAGAGTGTAATCCTGTGCTGGTTACCTCTTCTGCAGTCCCAATACCAAGCACAGTTTCTAGCAGAGTGGTCACTCATTAGATTAGCAATGAAAGATGAAAGAATGAATCACAAGTCAGTAAAGCCAGTTTGTTACTGGCCTGCCCTGCCTCCTAAGCCTCTTAGGTGGTGGGACTATTACTGTTGCTCATACAATGCAACAAGGCAGAAATCTTTTTAAGCAGCAATAATTGCATTACCTTAGCCCCGGATGGAATTAACCACAGCCTTTAACATGCCCTATTAAAAATGCTTTACTTTTCATGCTGGCACTTAACAATCAACTTTCCCCCTGGCCATTCTCCTCCTTCACTGACTTCTTATCAGCACGTCAAGACCGTTGGCATTTAGAAAGCACAGTGCGTTAGCTCTTTTCTTTCCAAATGCTGCAAAGGGAGCCACTTGACCTTTCATGAGGAAAATGGAATCCTGAGCTTCCCCTCCATGGCAGTGATGTCTGAGATTTCTTATCTCCATGTCGGAAGACCTTCTCTCCAGCCTGGCAGGAGTAAGTCTGGGAGATAGATGGAGCCTAGCTGATAACACTCCCTTGAGAGAAAGTGCTGAGGGGGAGGTTTATTAATAGTGCAGACTGGACCTGCCAAAGGCTACTGCGAGAAGGTGGGCGAGCGAGGGGGAAGGCAACAGCCTCCTGGGTCACAGTGAACTTCGCTGACATTTCATTTCTTTGACATCTGTGCAGAGAATCCCATGCTGTTGTCCTGGGGAATGTGAAAGAGAGAATGCCCACAGTCAGAAAGCTAAAATAGAAAAAGTTGACTGACCTGGCAGCTGAAAGGGACACAGTAAATTATCTCATGAGAAACAGCAGGTTCACTAGAACTGCCTTTGGGCTTAAAAGATAAGAATTGGGGCCACTGTCATCATCTTCTCCATAAAGCTCTCTTTCGTGACTATTTTTTATATCTGATAAGAAATATGAGTAGGTAAGTCTTTGAGGTTTATTGTCAAGTTACCTAAATTCTTTCTCTCCCCGTGCCCCTTGCAATGAGACTCTGTTCCCACGACCATCAAGGAGTGCGGCCTGTCCCCTCCTGAACCTGGACTTGGCCTTGGGACTTGAGTTCATGTCAGTTCTAGCCCAAGGCCTCAAGAGACAGTGTGTGCTTTCATCCTCTCTAGAAAACCTTCCTGGTTGCCACGGGCACTGGGAAAATCTAGAGAAGGATGAGAGGTACACAGACCAGAGTCAGCTTGGAATGGTTCCCCCTTGCTAAATCAGGTGGGCTGCCTACCCAACCTGTAGCAGGACATAGATGTAAGAACGTGCCCATCCGGGGTCAGAAGAACCATATAGCGGAGCCTGGTCGAAATTGCCAGTGATAGAATTTTGAGCTCATAAATGATTGCTGTTTTTTAAGTCACTAGGTTTTGAGAGCATTTTGTTATATGCTGATAGCTAACTGGTATGTTCTCATTTAGGCATTCCTAGAGGACAGGAGGATTTAGCACTTAATGAGAAGATACTAGAACTCTAAGTCAGGACGTAAGCTCCACAAAGGCAGGAGCCATGTTTACTGGGTCGACCTGCTGGGTGTAGGGATGAAGAGATCTTGTATTGAGTTTGAAGATTATGCAGCAGATAAGCCATCTTCAAGAGAATGCCCTCAAGAGAATTTGTCCAACTCGCTTTCTGGAGTAATTATCACCCTAGTTCGAGCTTCAGTAAGGACTAGCAAGAGCTCTTCAACTTGACCTCAGGAAGTATGTAGCCTGTTTAAGAAGAGCCAGCTAATAACTCAACATCTTTTCAACACACATTCTAACCCACGAAACTGTCCTGTCCACCATCTTCCCAGTTACCTGGAGTCAGTCTTGGAGTCCAAGACTGTCTCCTGCCTCTTCAGTCCCCATGTTCCTTTGCTCACACCCTCAAATACATCTCAATCTATTCACTCTTGTCACAGCCCTAGTTTAGACTTAAGTGACCATACCGCCTTTCTAAACTAATCTCTTAATTAGTCTCAGGACCCCCAAAGCCATCTGCAGAAAGCAGCCAGTGTGATCTTTCCAAAGCACCGATCTGATCACCCCTCCCCATACAGCTTCCAATGGCTCCTATCACCCTAGGGCTTAGACTCCCCAAGAGGGTTTCTTGGTCCATGTGTGCCCCCTGCTGACTTTCTTCTCCCACTTCTCCCTGTTCGGTTTTTACCAAACACACCTTTCCTGCAACACTATTTGCAGTTCCTCAGGTCTGGGGCATTCTCAAGCTGGGACAGTCTTTCCACACCCTATCCTGTTGCTCAGTTATGCCCTTTCTCCTTTTTGGGATTCAGATGTCACAGTTTCCTTCCCTGATCTCCAGGCTAAGTGAGCTACATGCATCTCCTCTGGGATCTCCCAGTTTCCTTCTCATTTCCTTGATCTCACTGAGTCATCACTGTTGTTCTCTCTGTTCCTTCAACCACTAAACTATGCACTCTGGGAGGCAAAGCTGTTTCATCTCTGTGTCTGGCAGACTGTAAGTGGTTGGTTGGTTGAACGAATGAATGAAGCAAACTAAACCAAGAGTCATCAAGAAGCACCTTCTGAGAATGAATCAGACTTGAAGATTTTACAGAGAAAACTATGAGAACCTGTTTACATTTCTAAATTAGGTGAAAAAGTAACTATTTCCAGCCACCTGGGTTTTTAGCAAGTCAATTAGAAGTAAAGATAAGTAGTAACTAAGTCTACATCAGGCACAAATGTGGGACATACTTATGTTTTGGTGGTTCTCATTAACCTTTACTTGTCAGTGGTGAGATTTGCTCAGAATCAATGAGTGTTGGTATTTATTAAGGACTTACCTCTGTACCCAGCCCTGTACTAGGGACTCTGCACATCTTAATTCATTTACATCTCGGCCATCCAAAAAAGTATGCTCTACCAATTTTCTTTCCTTTTCAGGTGATAATTCAAAAGCACAGAGACATCAGACCATTTCATATTTGAGCCTGTCAACCGGGGACTGAAACTTCTGGAATTGTGAGTCAAAAGACAGAGGCCTTGTCACCACACACGCTCCATGGTCGCCTCGGCCACTAGAAGGGAACCCAGCAATGGGCACCAGTAATCACATTCCTTCATTCAGATATGATGGGTTCCTTCTACTATCATTTCATTGGCCGAAGCACACCTCATGGCTGCCAGGTTTCATGGAGAGAGAGAAATGTAACCTTCCACAAGCCTGGAAGGTGGAAAATTAGAAGCTTTCGTGGCAATTATAATGACTACCGAAGTGAAGTTTCTGGAACATAAATATGTGTCAATGACTCTTTCACAAGTATGTACTCACATAATATTTACTAAACCAGAAACATAAAGAAAAACAATTTCTATGTACTTGTTGTAAAAATTTAATTGTGAGGGCTGGGGATCTAGCTCAGCGGCCTAAGCACCTGCCTAGCAAGCGCAAGGTCATGAGTTCAATCCCTGGTGCCGCAAAAAAAAAAAAAAAATTAATTGTGCAGAAATGCAGAAAGTAAAAAATGTATTATCTGTTTCTGCCACTGCCCCCTCTCCACACCCCATCAACTGATTTTCCTTGTCAATGACTGTAATTTCTCCTCATGGCGGGTATGTGTCCTTTCAGAAAATTCTCTATGCATGTAAAAATACATGCACACAAACACATGTAGTTTTCTCTGTGCCCCACATGTGGGATTTTCTATGAATGCTTCATGTATTTTCTAACAAGGACCAGGTTATTATTGTGTGAATCTGCATGAGATTAATGGGGGACATGGAGTAGGACTTCAGTTTTCTTCTGCCACAATTTGTCCTGCAGAGTGAGCTCCTCCAGACGGACGTGTGCCTGCTGGTCTGGATCACATGGAATAGCTGTTAAAGATGCCTAAGAACAGGGTCATGAGCAGGAGAGGTGTTTGAAGAATCAAAGGGAATAAACATCAAGTAACTGACACATAATAGCAGAATATAAGAAAGACAGGACTAATCATCACAAAACCAGTAGAATGACAACTCCATTAGTGGCATATACATCTTGAAGATAGTAGCACATGATTAGCACCTTAAATTGTGTATGGAAGGAAGGAACAAACAAACAAACAAAAGAAGGAAGGATGGATAGGAGGGAGGAAGAGAGGGAAGTGGGGAAGGAAGATACAGTCCTGTGAAAGAGGGAGGGAGGAAGAGAATGAAAGAGGAAGAGGAAGGGAAGCTTTATTCCACACATGAAGCTAATTGTAAATGCTCACTAGTGTGAATTGTAAGAGTTTCCCAAGGGAGAGATATGACAAGACAGAGGAGCTGGATCCTGAACTTGACCTTAAAAGACATATTTAAATGGAGATGACTTCCAGGCAAGAAAATCCATGTGGCTACAAACAAGTTTCCCTCAATCATAGAAACTTTAGTACCTCCAGCTCTCCACATGGAGAGCTGCTGGCAAGTGATAAGAGAGTTACAGAGCCATCTAGTAGCCCAAGTCTTGAGTGAATCTTACATTTGCTTCTTCAGGCTTCTCATTAATGTAGGTAACTGTGATTATAGCTTGACCTACTATTAGATTTTCTGCGACGCATGGCCAAACGGATCCAGACTGATGCACAACAGATTTTAAATATGGCGCCCAGACAGGTGTCACTTTTAATTTTATTTTTTTTTTCAAGACAGGGTCTCGTTATGCTGTTCAGCCTGGACTTGAGCTCACTTTGCAGCCCAGGCTAATCTAGAACTTGCAACAATCCTCCTGCCTCAGCCTCCCAAGTGCTTGGTGTCACTTTTTAATGTTCCCACAAGTCTTGATACATGATGAACTTTAAAGTTCCTGAGGAAGTCGTCTGAGGCTGTCAAAGAACTGGGAGAAATGGCATTCACAAAGGCATTCTTATAAAGTAGCTGAAGAACCATGAGGATGATGGAGAGACATTCTGTTGAGTACATCTCCAGAGTTTTCTGCTGAAGAGCAAAACGTTGAATGATCCATTTAAAATAGTTCATTCTGGTCTGAGGGTTAAGGGCATTGAGTCTTGGTGCTCCAGAAACCCTAGAACTCCTGCCCAGACTTCCATATCAGTAGTCTTCAGTTACTCTTGGCATCAAAACCCCTTGGAGCATGTTAGAATTCAGATTCTGAGACTTTTATCTGCTAAAATACTGGATTCACTTGGTCTGGGGCAGAGGCAAAGAATCTACATTTTATAAGGATGTCATTCCAGTGTGAATGGTTCTGGAATCTCACCTCCTCAAGAAGCACTGCTGTTTTCCAGACTCCACATTATGAAGTGATTTGTTGGTAAAAGTGTGTGTGTGTGTGTGTGTGTGTGTGTGTGTGTGTAATCTCTATAAACACCTGTGATCGGTTGGATTTAATTGGACCACAGCTGGTGTTGATTGCATATTTTTTTAATGTGGTTTCTCAATACCTACTCTCCTAGCACAGCTTTTATGTGGAAAATCAGCATCAAGTCCCACCTCAGCTGTCAAAGTTAAGGTTTATTTAAAGGCTTATGACAGCCAGAGCTGCATGTTCCAAAGCTCAACCATGCTGCATATGGACTGAGAAGTGTAGGTGCGCTGTGCTGAGAAAAAAAATCCCCCTGTGCCCAGGGATTTGAGGGCTGGTTTTCAAACCTGTAAGTTATTTACTTTCCATGTCAGATTGAGCAAACTGTGTCACTAACCCAGTCCAGCAGAAAGCACTTTCTTGGTTACGGTCATCAAGGTTACTGCAAACCTGTATGTGCGATTGGAAAAAGGAGACACTCCAGGTAGGAAGAGCCCCTTCCTGGCTTAGTGAGTGGTATGAGCCCTGGAGAGTTGGGAAAGAAGCAAAACTAAACAAAACTGGGTGTTGTTCTTAAATAAATGGGAAGGGATACTGAGTGTGTTCAATGCTATAGGAAACAAGGCCTCAGTGTGTTCAGGCTCCATGTGATCCTCTCATCCTCTCATCCAGGTACCCCTTATGCAGTGTACAGTCTACATATCTTCATATAACAGCCTTGTAGGAGTTAACACGAATATTGTTCAGAATTCAAGAATTGGAAGAGTTCCAAATATCAAGTTGATGCCTATGACTATTTGGGGAAAAACAAAAACAGCATGAAGAATGTTAAATAAACCAAATGATGCAGACCTCGTTTGTAAAGGGTGACCTCAAGGAGAGAGAACCATGGTGCCATTTACCCCTGAGTGGCCATGTGAGATTTTCCCCAAAGGCCACCATGGGTTGAGGTCCCTTGAGCTCCATCAGAGAACAGGCGGAAACAGCAACAGGAAACACACAAGGACCCCTTTCTCATTTGGGCTACCAACACCCCAGTTGTCTTTTGAAGAACTCCTTACTTCCCCTCCATTTTAATGATTGGATGCTGATAACATAGCATTCTCCAGCAATGAGCAAATAACCCAGACTGCAACCACCAAGGTAACTCTCTCAGGAAAAGCTTGGCTTTGGTTATCACAGGCTGTGGATGAGGCATGAGGACAGCATGATGTAAGAGTGTGAGCTGTGTGGTGCCATTCCAAGTCCGCAACCAACCAGCTGAGTGACCTTATGTGTCTCAATCTCTCTGTTGCAGGCAAATGTAAGGTGGCCCTGTGACCTCTGTGGACTTAGGCTTTGTGTGATGCACCCTCTCCCTTGAATGTGAGCAGGAACTCTGTTATGGTTTGTGTCTAGGTGGCCCCCCAAGCCTCATGCAGTCATGGAGGCCGCTGAATATAGCTTTTGTGATTGGTTTGTTGTCTAGCCCTGGGATTGGCAGTGTGAGTGCTGTACCTGCCCAGGGGCAGAGCCAGCATACAACATAAGGTAGGGAAGAAGGCGTGTTTTTTCTCTCTTTTATGTCTTTTCACTCTAGTTGTGGACTGCCATGAATGGCTGCCCCTCAGCCACGCCATCCTGCCTTGGAGCCAGCTGCGTGTGGACTGAAACCTCCAACAAACTGTAAGAAATAAACCTTTCCTTCCTTCACTTTGGGTGTCAGGTATTTTGTCTCAGCAACAAAAGACAACCCCTGTCAGGCTTCTAACCAATATCACACCAGTGAGGCAATAATGCCACCTCTGTGATAATGTCACATAGGTTCCAACATCCATCTCACTTATAGACCAAAAGAGAAGGCAGTTAGGCTCACTGGGCATGTTAGAGAGTGCTCTGTATCCAGGGACTGAGGGTCTTTGGCCAATAGATAATAAGAAGCAGAGGACCTCAGCTGTACCCAACAGTAGGAATCATTGCCAACCACTGTATGAGCTTGGAAGCAGACCTTTCCCCAGTCAAGCTTCAGATGAGACCATAGCAATGGCCAGCATAATGATTGTAATCTTGGATGATCCTGAGCAGAGGATCAAATTAAACTGTTCAGACCCTTGACCCACAGCAACTATGAGGTAATCAATGTGGGTTTGTTGTAAGCTGCTAAGTACATGGTCATCTCTGTGCAACAATAGATAATACGCCCTCTGAAAAAGTGGTTGGAGAGGAAGTCACACAGATGAGATGAGAGTCACTGATACAATGTCAAGCACCCTGCCAATAGCTGTGAGGGTTAAAACAGGGTATTGTAGAAATGTGCCTGGTACACAATAAGCACTCAGCTAATTGCATTTCCCAACCTCTGTCCATTTACCCTGTGTCCTAAGTGTCCACCTCAAACCCCATGCACAAGGGAACGATTCTAACTGAACCCAGTGCCAAGGTTACCCAGGAAAATGCTGGCAGAGACTAAAAAGACTTTTGTGGAAGATAAAATCATTTTGCATCATGCAAGAGGCTGTGCACACAGCAGAAACTGTTTCATAATCCTGCCATGTAAACCAGCTGGGAATTTCCTTCACATAAATTGGATTTTGATTTATATGTCAATAAATGCCCCAAGAAACCTCATCATTTAAAGTTCATCAATCTCAGTGGGAATTGTGGAGACAGCCCTAGAGAAATCTCCCAGGGGAAAATGGCCATTGCTTACCAGTTCCACATGTTGATGGGGACAAGAGAAAGAGGGAGAGAAGTAGGAGAAAGGACGTCACTTACCAGGCCTTTGCAGTGCCAGGTTGAGGACTTGATTCCCTGGAAGAGTCTGATGCATTGGGGACTTGCATGAAGGTGTATGTCTTAGTTACTATTCTCATTGTTGAGACAAAATACCCAACACCCAAAGTTAAACAAGGAAGGGTTTATTTTGCCTCACAGTTTGTAGAGGTTTCAGTACATAGGTGGATGACTCCAAGGCAGGGTGGCATGACAGAGGGGCATCACAGAGGAGAAGCAACAGTTTATGGCATGGAAAACAGGACACAGAAAAGCAGCAAGCAATGGCAGCAGCAGAAGCAGCCAGCCTTCTTTTTGTCCCTTTATATTCCATCCAGGTTACCCACCCTTTGGCCAGTGCCATCCATACCCAGTGTGGGGCATCCTTAACCTTAGCATCAAATCCTTAACCCCAGCATCACACTCTAGATCCAGACAGCTCTGAAAAGTGTCACCTATGAGTGTGTGAGGCTCGTATCCAGGGAGACATTTGGGTATGAGCTCTAACATTGTGGCATGGCTGGAGCATATAAGTAGTGACAGTTGGGGACCAGAACTGAGAAGGGGTCAGGTTATCACCAGACTGGAATGCCAGCACCTTGAATCCTGGAGCAAGATTTGAATCTTGAAAATGGCATTCCAGAAGCAATGTGAGGAACACTTTAGAGAGGTCAGATGAGTGGTAGGGAGACCATCAGGTGGTGGTATCACACAAGGTATGAACAAAAATGGTGCCCTAGATGATGGTGGCAGTGGAGACAGAGGAGGAAGAGACATAGAGCTCTTGAGGGATTCTTTTTGGCAAGCTTGATGACCAGTAAGTGCAGCTGATTGGATATGGTTTGAATCTGTCCCCAAGTCTCATGCATTGGGAGCTTGTTACCCAGTATGGTTATGTTGAGGTAGGACCAAGAGCAAAGTCCTTAGCAAGGGACTCAAGTCTCCACAGCTTCCTGTCTCAAGATGGGATCTCTTACTCCCACATGCACTCTCACCATGACGTGATCTGCCATGATGTGACCCAGTCAATAGGACCTTCACCAGAGTTGAGCCAGATGCCAGCACCAGCCCTGGAGCCTTCAAAACTGAGTGAAATAAACCTCTTGTCTTCCTAAGTGGCCTGCCTTGGGCATTTCATCACAGCAATGAAAAAACAGACTAACTCAATAAGCCTGGGTGGAAAGGGCTTCTAAGATGTTGCTGGTTTCCAACTTAAGTAAAACAGGGAATGGTGATGACAGGAAGAGATGAAATTGTGGAAGAGAAATTGCAAAGTTGATGACCAGCCAAAATTTTCAGAATGGTCCCAGAAGATCTTTTCATTGAAAAGAACAGGAAGTCTCACATGAGGAGAGCACAGCCTCTAACCAGGAGAAAATTGTCCCAAATCAGCTGCTTCAGGCACTACTCCCTGTAAAACCCCTGAGACAGACACTTTATAGTACATATAGCCTCTCAGGGGACAGTATGACCCAGTTCCCAATGAGTCACATCACCTCTCTATTTTAAATCTAGTAAGGCACTTTATCTACAAACCATGACTACTTTGGCTATTCTGGCATCCAAAAGGGATTAAATCAATTTAGTTGGACATTTTACTAAATTGAGGAGGTATCTGGCTAGCTGATAAAATTGATAAATATGTGCTATGTGTTTGGGGGCTTGGTCAGTCCATATTCACTTTCTTCCCTTAATTGAGGACCCAATCAAGTCATGAAAGACTTCACCACTCTTCCCTTCCATCCGTCCAGCATGTGGCAAATTAACCAATATTCAAAACTCAGATCACTATCAGGACTAAGTGCTCTGATGAATGTAAAACACATAGCATAATTCTTGGTACAAAGGAAGAGTTCAAATTTTCCTAGTGTCAGCACAACTGTCCTTACTATCATCACTATTATTAATAATACAGTATGGATCCAGTCATAGTACCCCCCCACTCAACATGGCTCCCCATTGCCCAAAGGACAAAACCCACACTCTCTACCTTGACCTTCTATGCATGACATCATCATACCCCCCCCAGTTTTAATTTTTTTCAGCTAACACGTGCCCTACATTTCAGCCATGCTATAATGCATTTATAGCATTTTGGCAAACACTAGGGAAGGGAATTAGATATAAATCAGACTTTCGCTGTCCTCATAAAACTCATGAGGAATACAGAGAGAGCTCAATGCTAGACAGGAGGCAACTTATAACTAACTGACTGAGGATGGTCCCTGATGAACAGGAAAGAAGCTTTGGAAAATCCCCTTGCCCAGACCCCCTACAGGACTTTAGACTGGGTGTTGTACATAATTGTTTAGTTTTTGAACCAGGAATTGGTCTAGACACTTGACATATACTATTTCATGTAACCTAACAATTCTATGAGGTCCGTATTTTATCCCTAGTTTATAAGAGTGGAAACTGAGGCTCAGAGAGATTAAGTAACTTTCCTTAAGCTACTCACTAAATAAATGTCAGTGTTAATCTAGGCCCAGATATTAAGATCAAGGGTTCTGGGGATCGAACTCAGGGCCTTGCACATGCCAGACAAGTGCTCAGCTGCTGAGCTGCATCCCTAGGCCAGGTCAGATATTTTTAACTGCAAATCTCATTAACACGGTCAAGACCATAGGGAGTCGGGTTTGGATTGCCACTGAAACTCACAAGCCATGCTAGGCTTACCAGGTCTGAGGTCTGCTTCCTTTTAAGAAGGAATATGAAATGAGAAGCAGAGTAGCACATTGCCTAACAGCATCATGAAGGTGCTGGACACTGAGACCCCTCGTGCAATGTCTCCATCACCATTTGGTACTAAAGGACGAGAACTGCTGTGACTATGGGTCATGTCAGCACAGGACACCTTCAGAGCCTCAGGGTCCAAAGCTTCAGGACTTTGCTGGAAGGAGGGCGTCTGCAGGAGTGCGTGCACATTCCCATTCTTCAGCAGCGTTGCAGCCCATAAAAGCAGAAGGACACCTGGATTTGTGCACAAGAGACAAACCATGAGGGCAGCCTCGCTTTATAACCATCTACCCTTGCAGCCACTAATCCAGTCCCTGGAGAGTGAAACTTCACTACTGTGAGAACTAACCCAGTCCCTGGGGTAATGCATTAATCTCCCTTAACAACCTAGTCACTCTTAAATGTTCCAGCCACCCCTCAACACTGTTATTTGGGGGACCAAATTTCAATATGAGTTTTAGAAGGGACAAATTATATTCAAACTCTAGCATCCTGTTTTGGTCACTTTTCCTCGTTGCTGAAACAAACACCTGACACCCAAAGTGAAGCAAGGAAAGGTTTATTTAGCTTACAGTTCTGGAGATTTCAGTCCATAATCAGCTGGCTCCAAGGCAAGATGGCATGGCACAGGGGCAACACTTCAAGGCAGCAGCCAGAGCAAAAGAGAAAACGCAAGCATCTTCTCTACCCTCAAATTATACACCAGCCACCCCCTCCACCAAAACCTTCAGGGTGGGTGTAACACTCACAAAATGTCCCTGCCTTCCTTTGCACAGGATGAGGATATTTACAAAGTAAGAACCCTGGCTCCCTGCTGAGTCTCTCAGTTATACTTCTAAACTGCTCAGGTTGACACAATGTATTAACCATAACACATCCCTTAAGGATCACACAGTTTTGAGCAGGGTCCCAAGTACTATGAATCTCTTCTGGGGCCCAGAGGTCCAAGATTCCCCCAAGCCGGTCTCATGAACTCTGCTTCATGCAGGAGCACACAGCAGCCAACATTCAAGGGAACATGACCACATCTTCCTCTTCTTGATGCTCCACTTGGTTTTCCTCCTCCCAGAATGGCAGCATTTATTTTGCCCCTATCGGTCCACTTCAAATTAGCTCTCAATTTCCCAGAACCCTAACTTCAGTGCAGCAGACACCAAGAATAGTGCAATTACCAGGAATCAAGGGGCCCAGACCTCACCTTGCACTATGTGTAACCAGCCTGGCCGCTGTTGAGTTCATCAGCTCAAAGAAATGATTTACAAAGGCTACTAGAACAAAAGAAATGGGAGCACACATGCATGCACACACCCCTATAAATGTTATTGGATTTCATCCATCAAGATGCCTTTGAACGGAGCTCATAAACATAAACATAAAAAAATGTTTACGATGGTGAACAATGCTCTTTAATATCGCCTGAATAATTTGTGTTGTCAGGGGCGTCCGCTGCAGTATTTTCTTGTTTTTGTCCTCTCCACTGCTGCTGACCACTCTGAAAGAAATGAGCTTCCAACCGAATTAATAGCTCCTTCATCTTCCTGCCACTGCTCCCTCTAAATGCCTCGCCGTTATCTATTCATGAAATAAATAAGTGCTGCCTTTCACGTCTCCTAAACTCTCCTTGTACCTGGCAAGATTGGAGAAATTGAACCTTTACAAGGTGCTCTCCAAATTTCTATGATGCAGGAGAACTTGGCAAAGCAAGCTCAGTGTGAAGTCAGGGGATTGGATCCCCTTGGAACCCAAGAGAGTTCCCAGAGGGACTCAGTGCAGTGTACTTCATTCATTTGGTAGGTGTGGTGCGCGAAACCTCTACGGAATCCTTTCCACCAATTTTCTGCATTATTTAGCCACATCTCTCTATAGAAAGCCACACCATGGCAATAAACATGTCTCCAGAGTCGAAGAAACATGAGTTCAAATCTCAGCTCTGCCTCTTACTAGCCGTTCAACAGGCAAGTCTTTTTGCCTCTCTGAGCCTCAGTCTCCTCTACAATACAACAGAGATAATACTTATACCTAATTCACGTGGTGATTGTGAACATGAATTGAGTTTATTAATATAAGGTGCTTAGAATAATGCCTGCTTTGTGATAAGCACTGTGTAGTATTTGTTTTCTTAGGCCTAGAAATTGAGAATAAAAATCAGTAATGTGACACATAGCACTTAATATCTGGCCATCATTATTACCATGACTATTATTTGCTACTTTAACAGATCAGCAGTGCTTTTTTTAAAAAAACCTAGTATAGAAGGATAAATAAATTTAAACAGTTTCTTAAATGTAGTAAGACATTTTACATATGTCATCATAATTTGTATCATTTAATAATAATAATTATTATTATTTTGTCATCATCCCTACTACACATTTAGAAGTTCAGTAGTTTATGCTCACACCTGAGCGGCAAGATGGGAGTTTAATCCAGTTGTGTCTGATGCCAGCATGTGTGCTTATTTCAAGTGTATGGTCATTGCCAAGAAGGCAGGACCTTGTCTGTTTCTGATCTATCCCTAATAATCAGAAGAGGAGCAGTGCCACACAAGGCACACAAATGTAAGTCTTATTCAGCTCATCCAACACTCCAGGGACACCTCACACATGCTCGCATTTAATCTTCTCAAGACTCACATTAGCAGGTACCAATAATACCCCTATTTTAAAGATGAAGAGCTAGAAAGAAAGAAGGAGGGAAGGAAGGAAGGAATTCCATTAGCTCTAATGTTTTCCAAACTAACCTGATTAGAGACATTACCTGCAGGTCTTAATAAAAATCAGATTCCTGGACTCCTCACAAATCCCTCCAGCCCCAGGGATTCTGTTTCAGTAGGTCTTGGAAGGCTCCAGCCATGACAAGTACACACAGTTGAATCTTTTGATGAAGTCTCATGAGTTTTTTGGTTTTTTGTTTTTTTTTTTTTTCTTGAGTTGAGCAATGTTCTCAAACAAAAATATCCATCTAAGGTTGAAAATTATAAACATCTGCTAAGAATAAAACCTGCTGCCGTTCTGGTCATTTGCAGAGGAAACTCCAGCAAGTTAGGGTCAACTTACAAAACATGCTTATTAACCATAAAGTGTTCATTCCGTCAGAGTCCATAGAGATGTAAGAATAGCATCCTGGCAAAATGCTCTGCCCACCTGGGAAATGGCATGGTGGATTAGGCGGGAAGTGACCAAGATGTGGTAGCAGAAGTATCAGGGTTCAAATATGTGCCATGCTAAGTTTTAAAAGTTTGCCATTCTGAGCATCAGCTTTTCCATCTGTAAAACGGAGGTGATGATTCTTACCTCTTCACAGTGTTTCAAAGATAAAATGGAATAATCATTTTTAAAAGCACTTCACACAGTAGTCATCTTTCCTCCTCCTTATCATCAATAGTAAAGATACAAGGAACCTAGCACACTCATCCTCCTAGCCACCAAAAGCCACACTGATCTTAGCTGCTCTCTAGGAGAGCAAAGCCAGAGAAAATATCATCCAGCAAGTAATTTAATTAGCCTCATGAATATGCCTAAATCTCCGAGTCAGAGACTGCCAAAATGAGGAACCTCTACTTCAGGATACAAAAGACAATCTATCAATTTCAATACATTGTCAAAGGAAACTAAAGACAATCCAAATAAGTGAAAGATAGTCCATGCTGATTTAAGATGTCTCAGATGCCAATAATCTTCAAATTGATTTACGGATTCAATGTAATACCTATCAAAATTCCAGCTGGCTTGTTTCTTGCATAAATTGGCCAGCTGATACTAAAATTTCATATGGAAATGCCCAGAAATCCAGACTAGATTAAACAAGGTTCAAAAGAACAAAGTTGGAGTATTCATGTGTTCTGATAGAAATTACTACAAAGCTACAGAAATTGTAACAGTGCAGTAGTATAGCATAGACATATAGATCAATGGATTTAAATTGAGAATCCAGAAATACACAGTTATATTTTTGCCAATGGATAAATAACTGGCTGGTTGACTGGTTGAAAAAAGTGCAACAGCTCTAGTACCTATCCTTGACTATAGTAAAAATATGTGGATACATGAAAATGGCCATTCAATGGGGAAACCAACAATCTTTTCAACTAATGGTGTTGGATCAGCTGTGTATTCACTTGCAAAAGAACAAAATTGATCCCCTTCCTTATACTATATACAAAAAATTACTCAGAATGTATACTAGATCTGGATATATGGGCTAAAACTATAGAATTCTTAGCTGGGCGTGGTGGCACACTCCTGTAATCCCAGCACTCAGGAGCCTGAGGCACGAGGATCATTACAAGTTCAAGACCAGCCTGGGCTACAAAGTGAGCCCAAGGCCAGCCTGAACTGCATAGAGACCCTGTCTCAAAAAGACCAAAAACAAAAAACCCACAAAACTATAGAATTCTTAGAAAAAATACAGGCTCTTTATGACCTCAGGTTTGATGTCTTTTATATGACATGAAAGCATGCGTGACAAAAGGAAAAGTAAATAATTTGAACTTCATCAAAATTAAAACATTTTTGCTTCAAAAGATGCTATCAAGCTGAAAAGACAAGCCATAGAATAGGAGGGAAATAATTGCAAATCCTATTTCTGATAAAGGACTTACATGAATAATATGTGCAGAACTCCTACAATTCAATAATGAAAAAAAAAGCTAATTAAAAAACAAGCAAAGGATCTGAAATCTTTAGATTTCTCTAAAGATGTACAAATGGCCAAAAAAACACATAAAATGATGCTCTAAATCATTAGTCATTAGGGAAATGAAAGTCAAAACTACAATAAGGTATACTTCACATACACCAGAGTAGCTATAATTTAAAAGTCAGATAATAATAAGTGTTAGGAAGATGCAGCTATATGAGAGCCTTTGTATGTTGTTGGTAGAAATGTAAAATGGGGCAGCCACTTTGGGAAACCATTTGCCACATTTTCAAAAGGTTAAACATAGAGTTTCCATGTAACTTAGCAATTCCACTCTTAGTTATTTAACCAAGAGAATAAAAGCATATGTGCACATAAAGAATATGTGCATAAAAACTTGTGCATAATACTCAAAACTGGGAAAAATCCAAATTCCCATGTACGATGAAATACTATTCAGCCAGAAAGTGGAATGAAGTACTGTTACATTCTATGACATAGATCACCCTTGAAAACATGCTAAGTGAAAGAAGCCTGTCAAAAAAGCTCAATTATGAAGCTTCATTATATATTTATATATTTTATATAGTACATGTTATGTATTTATAAATCTATAGAGACAGAAAGTAGATTAGTTATTGCCTCTGGGCTTGGGGGAAATGAGGACTATCTGATAATGGTATAGGTTGCTTTGTGGGCTCTGAAAATATTTTCAAATGAGTTTTGATGGAGGTTGGACAACTCCATGAATATATTAAAAATTATTGAGATATTTTCAATAGGGGAATTATAGGGTATATTAATTATATCTCAATAAACCTATTTCTTAAGCAATTCATTTGGTGAAGAAAATATTAGAATCTTTCTTAGTATTAGCTTATCCTTTTAAAATTTCATATTTTTATATTTCATAGTATCTATGTCATGAATTGTGTCCTCCTCCTAAAATTTATGTTGAAGTCCTAAACCCTAGTACCACTATATTTGTGAACAAGTTTGTTGCAGATGTAATTAGTTAAGATGAGGTCATAGTAAGGTAAAGTAGGCCCCTAAACCAATGTGACTAGTATGCTTCTAAAAATGAGAAATTTAAACATAAGTGATGCCAAAGAGAGACATTAGGAATGCACAGAGAAAAGACAGTTATTTATAGACCAAAGGGAGATACCTGGAGCAGATCCCTACCTCACAGCTTTCCTCCTACACAACACTGACAACAAACTGATTTTGGAATTCTAGACTCTAAAACTATTAAACAATAAATTTTTGTTCTTTAATCCATTACATACTTTGTTACAACCACCTTGGAAAATGAGTACAATCTGTACCTGATTAGTAGGGTGGTGTGTACCTATAATTTATAAATACATATATTGACATGTATTGAGGCATGTTCTTTTTCTCTGTGAATGAAGCATGTTCCCTAGGAACTCCTACATGAGCTAGGAAAGGAGAAAAGATGTTGACCAGCTGTTAATGTTTTGATCTAAAATATCCTGTCAATCTCAAGTGTTTGGAGGGTGACTGGACCATGGGAACTCTTAGCCATCAGTGGATTCATCCATTGATGAACTCAGTAGGTGAATGTGCTGGGGGTTGGGGGCTGATCGGAGGCTGGTCTTTTGGGTTGTGACCCAGAAAACATTTTTGGTTCTCCTCTGCCGCCTGGCTACCCTACGTCAAACAGCTTTCTCCTGCCATATCCCTCCATCATCCTGTTTCTACTTTGGAGTCAGTCAACCATGGACTGAAAGCATGAGCCAAAATAAACTTCTCTTTCTTTAAACTGGGGATGTTGGATACTTTGGCCCAGGAAGGAAAAGTTGCCAAGACACCAGCTGACACCTTGGTAGTGGCCTGACAAGCATCACATCACATAATGTTCCTGGGTATCAGTTTCCTTAACTACAAAGCCTCATCATAATCATC
This sequence comes from Cuniculus paca, assembly GCA_004365215.1. NCBI lineage: Eukaryota > Metazoa > Chordata > Mammalia > Rodentia > Cuniculidae > Cuniculus > Cuniculus paca. Next base: position 61,146 of record RJWT010000382.1, read on the forward strand.
CCTTCCATGAAAGGTTATGGTCAAACTTAACAGCAATATACTTTGGATGCCTTCACATGTGGCAGGCATTCAACAAATGATACCCTGACTATAAGCCATTGAGATCATGATGTGGTTGGTATATGTAATTCCACAGAACATTTTCTGGGTTATACAGAAGCTTATAAGCTAGGCAGACTTCATGCATGTGTTCAGCAAATATTTATTGGGCACCTACTGTGTGTCAGACACTGTACTTACACCACGGAAGTAGCAGTTAATGAAATAAAGTCCCCTCACCCTGTGGAGCTTACGATTAAGTAGAAGGGAGACAGAAAATAATAATAGTATACATAATAAGTAGATTATACAGTGAAATAGGGCCCAAAGCAGTTTGAGAGGAAAAAGAGAAGGAGAAGTGGCAAAAGTCATGCAGAGAGGGATACTGAAATTCATAAAGGATGGTCAGGGTGCATCTCATTGAGATGGGGCTACCTGAAAATGACTTCAAGGAGACAAGACTCATCATAATTGGGATTTGAGGTTTACATTCTGTCTGATGTTGGGAAAGCCATCATATTCCTCCGATCTATATTTTATGATCTATAAAATGAGGAGAGTTATAACTACCTCAAAGAGGTTTCAAATTTCAAAATAATGCAGTTTAATTTTTTGTAATAATAATACATAATAATATTTAAGAACACTGAAAAAATGCCTAACATTTATCAGGTACTTTTTCTACCTTCCAGACCCACCCCTAGCATTTCAGACACAGTGCCTCATTAATCTTCCCCATAGCTCAGTTAGGCCAGTGGCCTTTGATTCCTATTTTGCAGATGATGAAACTGAGGCTCAGGAAGTTGAAGTGACTCACCTCAAAATACTAAATTAGGAAGTAGTATACCCAGGACATGAAATCTGTCTGACTCCCAAATTTGCTAAATTTATTCCCTCTATGATTGATTGTATGAGCTTTAGTAAGTCACCCCTGTAAGCCTTTCTGTATTACCAGTTATTTGAGAGCTGAGACCTCATTTGCTTTCCCATCAGGTACCAAGATTAGCATCTTAACTCAATTGTTTGGCCTTTATTTGAATTAGGTATGCATGCCTAAATTAAAAAAAGAAAGAAAGAAACAAGTCAGGCATGATGACACATAGCTGTAACCCCAGAACGTTGTGATTGCAAATTCAAGCTCACCCTGGGCATTTTAGTAAGACCTTGTCACTAAATTTTTTTTAAAAAGCCACAATAACAATAGCAAAAGAGCTGAAACATAACATGAAATCTGCATTGGTCAATAGCCACCTTCAAATCCAGCTTCAATCAGCTGCAGTGGCTGTCTGGAGCTCTCCACTGGGAAGGATTTTAGAATCACAATTGGTCTTGGCAGTCAATAGAGCTGTGATCTACTAGTGATGTCTGGCTGGGTGAAGAAGTAGAGAGCAGAGAGCCTGTGCTCATCCCAAATGGAAAATCCAAACATGCTTGCAAAATAAAAACATGCTCACTTATTTTCTTTGGCCAAAAGAAAAAGTAACATAACATTCTTAAAGCCAGCTGCCAGCTTTGATAATGTGAACATGAATTTTGAAATCATTCTCTTCCTTCTCTGAATGTTATCAACTTCCAGACATTTATCCATCAATTCAAACATCTTTGACAACAGGGTTACAGGAAAATAATTGTTTCAACCACTTTTGAATTGAACATAAAGGAAAACAATATACTTTTTCTTTTTCGGAAAGGGATCCAGTTTCTCTCAAGAATCACATCACAAATGACAGCCAGAAAAAGGTAGAGAGATTGTCCCACACTTTTGACCCACTTGCCCCACACTCAGGGACTGTCCATCCCCACAAGGTCCAGGAGCCTCCTGATTTATGGTACATCACACCAAAGAGCCCATAATACAAATGTACCAATGTAGGAATGTGCAAAGGAAAGCAGACTCCGCCCTGCCTTCTGAGGAGCTGTATAGGAAATTGTTAAACAAAACTCCGAGGTGTGAAAGCCCAAATTGAATTAGTTGACTCTCAATTATCATGGAAGCAGCCTGGACTCTGGTTAAGAGAAAGAGAAGAAAACCCAACCAACAATTCTGTTTGGCCTCTGTGCACAGTCTTGGGGATTTCTGGTAGATCTGTGTCTGAATCCTGTCCAGACCGATTTTAACTGTGTGACTTTGGGAAACTCATATCAGCTCCCAGAGCCTTGGATTCCTTATCTCTAGGATGGAGAGAAGAACACACCTTCTTCCTAGTATTTATTGTGAGGACAAAATGAAACATTGCACACAAACCCTGCAACATAGCAAGCCCTCCACTGATGTGAGCTGTTCATTCAAGATGAGGAAGGAGAGCATATTTATATTCCTTAGCATGTGTTGTACAGACTAATATTAATTTGAGTCAGAATCCCTGAACTTCTCTCACTTGAGAGATGAGAGATGTTGCGGGATATCTTGAGAAAGCTACTGGAATGAAAATACAGTATTCACTGTGCTTTCACTAATCCTGAGGGTTTTGAATTGCCACCTGCTTTTCTGAGCCTCAGCTGGCCCTTTTGTCATGCAGGGAAAGGTAGCACAGGGTTTCAGACCTGAACCCAGAGTTCAAGTCTCAGCTTTGCATTTCCTATCTTTGTAATGGAGCCTGGTTTTCATCATCTGTAAAATGGGGACAGTAACAACACTTTTCTAGTGAAAATGAACAAAATAAGCACTCCAAAATGTATAGACAGACGCTAAGGAGAGGGAAGATATGGAAATAGAGTGTACAGCAGTGGTCATTAGAAGCTAGGAAAGGAAGAGCAGAAAAGGGTTGGATAACAGGGAAGCAAATCACAGTTATAGAGGAGGTATATGTTTTGACCTCCTATAGGATAGTAGGGTGGCTATAGTTCATAATAACTAATTATGTAATTTATAAAGAACTATAAGAGAAGAAGCTGAATATTCCCAACACAAAGAAATGACAAATACTTAAGGAAATGGAAATTCTACCTTGATGTGATCAGTACACATTGAATACATGTATCCAATTATCAGATACAATGCCAAAATTAGTACATTGATTAAAAATAGTATTGACAAGAACAACTACAAGAGATACTAATTTTTAATTCTTTTAAAAAAAATTTTGGCACTGGGGATTGAACCTAGCACCTTGTGCATGGTAGCCAAGAACCCTACCACTGAGCTACATCACCGGCTCCCCACCTTAGCTTCTTCAACAATAATAATATTATTAAAATGATTAGCCCTCAGGTTCCACTGCACCCTGAGAAGCCAGAAGCAGCAGCAAGATGGAAGAAAACTGAGTTATAGTTCACATTTTGCTACTGATGGGTCACAAGTAGAGAGCTAAGAATCTTTTAGACATGGGTCATCATCGTCCCAAGACTCTTCCTCCCCAGACATTTTACTCTCCTCTTCCATCCAAAGGTAATCAAGATTCTTCAGAAAGTTTTTAAGATGTAAATACCTCTTCTTCCTGTGCTCTGTAGTTCAAGTTCTAAGAAAGCAAAGCTCCTATATCAGCATTAATTAAACTGCCAGCCAGTAACAGCCCCATTACTCCACCCATAAATCTAATTCCTATCTGTGCGGTGAGAATCCCCAGGCCACATAAACCCTGTCCAGAGTTTTATGTAACCTTAAAGAATTCTTGCAAGCTCCAGGAGGCTTTCTCCTCCCACCCATCTTGCAGTACAGAGAAGATCTACATTGCAAGTTCTTGGGGGAAATAGCTTCTCTCGGCAGTTTCACCATCTGTCTTAATTTTTTAAATTATACTTTTATTAAACCCTTAAGGAAAATGGACTTACCGAGTTCTCATTAAGCAGGGAACTAACTATGCACTGCATAAAATGAAGAGATGAATTTTTCTGAGAGCTAGCCTCACAATTTGCCTTAATGAATTCTCCCTCTGCTGCTATATTACAGAGAGTGTGCAAATAAATAGAGCATTTTGTGAGTGGTGGATGGGCAAATGGATATTTAAGTAGTTAATAAGAATTCTTGGAGCTTCCAATTGGGAGCTTGCTTCCTAGGAACTCAAAGCACTTGCTGCGTTATCACAAGCTTCTCTGTCCTTGGAGACTGACTTAATGCAGGGATGGGGAAGAGATTCATCCCTCCAACCAATGAAGGAAAGAGACCGGCCACCACATAGTAGCCTCAGAGAAAGCAGCAGGAGTTTGCTTGCTAAGAGGGCATATCGAGTACCTACTCTGGCCAGGTATGTTAAGTGCTTTTCCTAGCATCCATGGATAGCAGCTAGATTATGTTTTTGTCTCCAACTCTACGCCATGTGACTTGACTTTGCTTCCCATTGCGGATGGAACATACTTCCTTGCCCCGTTGTTGTTGAGCTTAGTCATGTGACTTGCTGTGACCAATAAAAATGAGAGTAAGTGACACTGCCTGTTCCAAGGTGAGTGTCTGGCAGAATGTTGTATTTCCAATCTCTGAGACCCCTGCCATGTCCACAATAAGGCTTATCCCCAGAGAGCTGCTGGTCCCAAAATGAGACACACAGACTAGACACATGCTGCCTGGAACCAAGCCCCACTCAGCAAACCCTAGTCCATCTGGAGCCACAGGAATGGAAAAAAAAAAAAAAAGGTTTGTTACTGTAAGCCACTGAGATTGGGGGGTTCTTTGTTTCATGTCATTCCTGTGGCATAGCCGATCTGTCCATCAATGGTATATCACAATTACTGGAGGATCTTTCAAAAAATGTTGATGCCTAGATCCCATCCTAGGGAGTATGGCTTATCAGTCCACGGTGACACCAGGTACATCTCCAGTAATTCTCATGTGCAATCAGAGATGAAATCCACCAATCTGCCTCACCACATTTAATCCTGTCTACAATCTCATGAGAAAGGGCTCGCTCACTGCATTTTATGGGTGACGAAATGGAATGTCAGTGACAGGAGCAGATATCTGGAGCTTTCCAGCCAGGAAGTGGCAAAGCTGGGACTCAAGCCTGGAGCTGTGTCACTTAGAGAGCCAGAAAGTCACTAGGAAAGTTACTAAAACTATGTATGCAGAGTCCCACCTTGCCTATCAAATCAGTTCTCTGGGGTTTGTAATTAAGAACTTATTTTAAAATTTTATTAATTTATTTATTATACTGGGTGCTGAGTATTGAACTAGAGCCTCATACAAGCAAAGCATACACTCTACAACTGAACTACAGCCTCAGAAAAAAACCTATATTTTTTTCTTTGTGGTAATGGGTGATTGAATCCAGGGCCATTGAGTTACATTTATTTATTTATTTATTTATTTATTTATTTATTTATAGAACATGTTTGCAGGACATAATGTTTACACTCCTTGTGTGGAGTTGGTACATGTACATAACACATCTTAATTCTTTTTTTCATCCCCTTTCACTCTACTCACTCCCCTCTCCCTCCATCTCTGCATTCCCTTCCCATGTGAGAAAGTTCTATCTCCCTACATTTGAAACTGACTTCTGTAGAGGCAGAGGTGTGAGATGGCTCTCAAGATCCCTGCCCTCTTCCACAGGTCCCTCTCACCATGAGAGTAGGCGAGACCTATAAATATGGGGTCGTTACTCTCCTGAGCCTTATGTTATACAGAAATGGATAGGGAAATTGTAGATGTAATTAAGGTCCCTAGTTAGCTGACTTTTAGTTAATCACAAGAAGTTAATACTGATTGGGTCCAGCCTAATTAAATGAGTCTTTTAGAAAAGGATCTAGAGGCCAAAGAAGTCAGAGAGATCAAAGCTAGAAGAGCAAATTTTCATGTCTTGATGAGGGCTGCATGGCAGGGAACAGTGGGCAGCCTCAGTCTTACATCCACAAGGAACTGAATTCTGCCACCTACCATTCAGCTTGGAAGAGGTCCCCAAGCTCCACTGTGGTGTATACATTGATCTCATTCTGCTGAGGTCCTGAACACAGGAGCCTAAAATCACCCCATGTCCAGTCCTCTGGTCCATGGAAATGGTGAAATGATAACATTATGTTGTTTTAAGCTAAGTGATGATTGATTACAGCCGTGGAAACTAACACAGCTTCCCTGGCAATTCAGATATAGGCGGTAATCCTTGAACCACACTTTGAAAAACACTGGAGCCACCAAAATGAACATGGAGGCCAGTGTGATTACCAGATCAAAACCAAACCAGGCCATGAGCTAATTGTGACTGAGTTAGACCTGGGGTTCTGTTGTTGCTGTTATCACTGTCTTGGTTTCATTTGGGGTTTGCTTATTTGTGAAATGAAATGTTGTCAACTGTGTGGATACAAGACCATAAACACCATAACCACCCTAGTAAGTCTTGGGATGGTGCTTCTCAAACTGTCCATGATGAAGGACCAGTTTTTCTTTTCCTCCCACACCACTGGCTGATACATGGTTCTACTGAGTATGGCTGATAACAGCTGCCACCACAAACAACTCACCACTGAGTTTCGGCAACGCTCAGTGGTCTATACCCTGCTCCACAGGTCATGTGGGTGCTGCAGGGTGCTGAGTTGCTATAAATTTCTACACGCCAGTCATCCTCCGTATCGTGCTTCTTTCTGTTCTCAGGATCCCCAAGTCCAACTGAGGCAGGCAAAACTTTCTAGTTACTGCGAATTTGCATCTAAGGTGAGACCCCACAGGAGACAGGGACTAGTGTGGATTTACCACAGAGCTCCAGGACCCTCCCATTTAAATGCACCTGCTAAATAAACATATTTCCATGCCTACATTTCATTAATAATTTTGTAGTTTTTAAAAGAGTCATCTCAACTGAATAAGCATCAGTGCCCCAAAACCTGATCGGCCCCTACTGGGGACATTGGCCCAAGTTCATGGGGCCAATAGGTTCACTAGATAACCATGCACATTCCTGCATCTCTGCAGGCAGCCATGTGGGACCTCACTCTTCCTGCCTTGCCCAAGAGGAAGTTTCAGGAGAGTCTCCTGGGCTCTGGAGTAGAATTCCAGTGATACCATCCACTCCCTAAAGGCGGATGAGTGGTTGGACTTCAAAGAGCCAGTTTCTTCATCTGCACAATGAGGTTGAACATAGCATCCTTAAGTGAATACATGCTCACAGGCCCTTTGGAGAACTGGATGCTTAACAGAAGCACTAGGTCGTGACTTAGCATTGTTCTCTGAAAGTAGAACACCTTGGGTTCAAACCCTGGCTCTGCCATTGGCCAGCTATGAAACTTTCATGTTACCCAGCATCTCCAAAATTCAGCTTTTCCAGCTGTGAAACATGGTTATCATGATAATATGGTAACTCCATCCCGGGGTCACACTGAAGATTACTAAGACAACACATGGAAAAGATTAATGGACACCCTGGGGCAGAAGGAGAGCTCTTATAAATAAGAACTATTACTATTTTGCAAACGGGCTCTGCCTTTGGTCTGAGGCATATAGGAAAGTTATCAGAAAGTCAGTGTTGAAGGATTCCCAGAGCTGAGTTAGGCCAACAGACCACCAGGGGCTGAAACACAAGCTCTCTGGCTCCTTGGTGAAGGAGATCATATGCCACCCCACCACCACCCCACACACAAATCCAGCCCACAATAGGCCACCGCGCTGGCCTTCCTCTGCAGAGAGATCTGGCAGCCACATGCAGACACTCACCAGTTCTCAATTTGTACCCAGAGCATTCCCCCTAATATCTCCCAGGGGGCTGATTGATAGAGACAGGCGAAAATCTATAGCTGTGTGACAGAATGTTTACTACCAGCCCTCTAGGAAATGATTACTTCGAGGTAATTTTGAACCTCCCGACTATGATGCAGTGTCTCATATATTAAACCGCAGTGAGAAGTATATGAAAGTATTACAAGGAAACCTTGTATTTCACAGCTTTCTGAGGAAGGAACACACAGGAGCAAACTGGTTTCATGGAAGACCCGCAAAGAGATTTCAAATTCTTTGCATTCAGCCCTAAAGAAAGAACAGAGAATTAAGCTTCAAGCTTACACTGCCAATGACAATGCTTATTGTGTGCTCCTCGACTGCTCCTGGGGAGCCCCCGTTGCCGATGCCACACATGTTCCAGACATTGCAATTCACATAACCTAAGCTCCAAAACTTTACCATGGCTGCCTCTAGGTAGATTTCTCTGCGCCTGTCCCATCACCATGTCTATGACAATGACCAAAGATGGATTCCCTAGGGTACCTCCTTCCTCCCAAACTCCCTTTCAAATGAAAGTTTCCTAAAGCTCAGATACATGGATCAATGGAACAAAACACCAAGTCCAGAAACAGACTCGCGCAAATGTAATCACTTGCCTTATAACAAAGGTATCGTTACAAATAGAAGGAAGAGGATGCTATTCTCAAACACTGGCGGTAAATTTAACTGGATAGCCATATGAGGGGAGAAAATTCATTTCAAACCTACCTCACCACACACAAAAATCAATTTGAGATAGATTATGCATCTAAATTTGTTATTTGCTTTTTGTTTGGGTCCCTGGGATCGAACTCACAACTTCGCGCTTGCCAGGCAGGCGCTTGTGCTACTGAGCTAAATTCCCCAGCCCTTATGCATCTACATTTGAAAGAGTAAAATAATAAAACTTTTAGACAAAAACAAGGAAAAACTATCAGGACCTTGGGGTAAGCAAAGATTTCTTAACTCACAAAAGTGCTAATTAAAGAAGTAAAGTGAAAGATCAGACTGCAAATGCAACTGTTGATAGTAATCAAAAGATACCATGATGGGAATGAAAAGCAGTCCAGGAGAGTGGAAATGAATATTTGTAAAATCAAAAAGGATTTTTGTCCAAAACATAAAAAGAACACTTACAAATTAAAGAAACACTCAGCACCAAGTGTTGGAGCAACTAGAACTCTCATACACTATTGGCAGCAGTATAAACTGATATAAACACTTTATAAAATGGTTTCACAGGATCTGCAACAGCCAGTAATGTATATAATCTATGACTCAGTAATTCTACTCCTGGATATAAACTTAAAAAGAAATGCATGGATGTGTTCACCAATATAAATATATAAGAACATTCTGGAAACAACCCATGTGTCCATCAACATTTGAGTGGAAAAATACACTGTGGTATATTCACACGGTGGAATTCTGTGCTGCAATGAGTATAAATGAACTAACCACCAGTGACAACAGGGATGAATGTCATCAACAAAACACTGAATGGAGAAAAGGAAGAGAATACATATTGCTTAATCCCACTTACATAATATTCAAGAATTAGCAAAACTAGCATATGCTTTAGAAGTCAAAGTAATGTGTACTTTTAGAAGGGGTTAAATAGGGTCTTCCAGGGAGGTAGTAGTGTTCTGTTGCTTGTTTTAGGTCTTGATTATGGATATGTGTAGAAAGCACACAGCAAGCAGTAGATGAACATTCTGTATGATTTTCTATGTTATTCTTCAATAAAATGTTTGCAACAACAACAAA
>RJWT010000383.1:0-39325 GCA_004365215.1 Cuniculus paca
TGACCACCAAGACAGGGCTCTCCACACAAGCTACAGGGGATGTTGGGTTTTTAAACATTTTTTTATTAGTACATGCTTGTAAAACATAATGAATACATTTATCATGTGAAGCTGTTAAATACACTATCACATCTTAATCATTTTTACTTCTTCCTTCCTTCTCCCACCATCCCTTCATCCCCTTCACCGTCAGGGGATAATGACAGATTCCAATTAAAATAATATGGAAAAATAAAGGTAAAACCAAAACTGCTGGACAGTTGTGAGCTGGGCCAACCCCTTCCTGTGAGCCAGAATGGGCTGGGTAACAAGAAATGCTGAGCTCCTCCACACCCCTTCCAAGCAACTGGCTGATTCGGAGAAACACAGGCTGAGATGATGGCTACTGAAGTAAAAAGACAACTTAATGCCTGAATTGTATGACTGACTTTGCATGCCTAAAGTCAGTAGTCTGAGCATCTATTTAGAGGATAACAAAATACAACATAGCAACTATGTGGGATTTCCTTCTGAAGGTGGTAGCCATTGTTAATCCCCTATTATCTTGTTATAAAGTCTTGCATTATTTTAATTGTTTTGTTTGACTTTATTATATCTGATGGCATGGGCAGCTATTTTGCAGATAACAAGATATATTATGGCAGCCATTGTTGATTTCCTATTATTTTGTTTTGAAGCCCTGTATCACTTTCATTGTTTTGATTAGTTTTACAATGTTCTGTTATATTTTGTCTGATGGTTTAGGCAGCTATTGAAGATAACAAGAGGCATTATGGTAACCACTGTTGATTTCTTATTACCTTGTTTTGAATCCTGCGTCACTTTTACTACTTTGTTTTGATTGGCTTATTCTGTTTTGTTTGGTTTTATTCTCTTTAAAATACAAAAACAAAAAAACAAACACCCAAAACTGCCACTCTAGGATCCAATGAATCCCACCAAAGCTACTCTTCACTCTCAGTATGAAAGGCAAAGTCTACTTTTCTACTTTCTTCCTTCAACTACAAAAGCAACATACCACTTGGATCCAAAATAGACCCAAAACTTCAGAAAAAAAATAAAGGACAGAAAACTACTTGTCTTAAAAATGTATCTTAGGGATAAATAATTAACTTAATTTGTCCCTTTGTAAATTTCCCTGGGAACCTTGAAAAGATTATCTCTAAAAACAATTAATTAAGTCTTCAGACAGTAATGGATTTTGGCTGTCTTTATTTTTAGGTTGATTTTAGAATAATAGTTTACTGTGAGACTGGTTAAATGTTTAGCTATTTGAGTTTCCATCTGATGATAATCTAACTTATTACTCCAAGTTAAATCAGGTACACGCAGGGCAGTTTTATAGTGGCTTCCAATACACAGATTATTGTTTACTCCTTATTTGCAGGAGCAGTGCAGTCTTCCTTTCTCGCTTTTGTTATGGAGAGAAGTAAGACACCCTATCAGAAAGATGTAAGATTTTTCCCCTTCAGATTGTTCGTCTTTTGTGTTGGCAAACTGTCTTTTAGGAAAGATGGAATAAAGCCGATATTTAGGTATATCAAGTGATTCAGTGCAAGCATCTCTCAAAACTATGATCAATATTCTCATGTTTTTAGCACTGTTTTCAGTCATAAATATCTTACCTTTAAAAAAAGGAAATAACTCTCCTCTCAATCAACAGTGCCTGCAATCGATACACAGGAGGAAGGGCAATCATTGCACCCTGGTCAGGCCTGGGCACTTGTTGGAGAGGCAAGAGACTGCTGTTGCATTAAAATTCACATCTTACTGGCTTCAAAACAGGAAAACTGGAAGAGAAGTTAGACATCTAAAACAAAAGCAGTAACAGGAAATAGTCTTTTATTCTGAAGCATATGATCTGCACTGAATTTATACTGCATCTCATTTTTTGACCCTTAGCTGTACCAATGAGTGAGTGAATGAATAAATACATACGTACATACATATGCACATACATATATACATACACACATACATAAATGGGTTGAAGCTGATATCATTTAGGTTAAATGCAATATCCTTTAAAAGCTGAAATCTAGATATGAGGCAGAGATTGCACAGAAAATAAAAGTTTAAAAGGTGCAAAAATTACAAGTATTAAAAGTAAATGATATCAAAATCTACTCAGGTAAGAATTTATAATACAATCTTTTAAAGTGTCTGTCAGCTGCCTATCAAAAGTAGAGACCAAGTGGTAATGAGAAATGTGACAACAGAAAGATCACTGAACTAATTCACTGATGAAATACCACCAGGTCATCAGCTCATTTAAACCATAAAACAGTGGTTGCATGGACCGTTGCATCAAGAGGCACTGAACACAGACAAGTAAGAGGCCAGGTGGGAACCTGGGTGTCAGTGTGAGGTAGCTTTATGAAAGTCTTATATGGATCAATTCTCAGCTATCTTTTGTTCAAAGGCCAATTCAAGAGGGGAGTTAACAACGACTCTCCTGGGTCAGGACCCATTGCCTCCAATGCAGCTCTCCCATAGAAGCAACAGGCCATGTGGCTTACTTTCCAGAGAGCTGTATCTACAGATGTGGGCAAAATGCTTTTATAAGAGACCAGTCTTGTGACAGCAAGCCACCTGGAAGCTAATTAACCATAGCTTCACTAAGTATTAAGGACCAGAACTGTGGAAAATAAATCCTTGCTTCTGAATGCTTCACCTGGGGTCCCAGGGAAATAGTTCTGTTGCCAGGAATACTGGGGCCCAGCCCTCAAAAAGCCTATGTCATCATCACAGATTTAGGCTAGGCATTATCACAGACAGCAAAGTCCTCTTCCTTAATAGGCTAGGACAGTGATGATAAACCTTTGGGGACCAAATGCCAAACTGCAACCCTTAACTCACTCACAAAGTGCCAACACGGCAATTAACCCCAAATACTGAGGTTTTAGTTTAGAAAAAAAAAATAAATAACTTATACATTAACATCTTTTTCTTAAAAAAGAAACACAGTAACACCCATGCCATAGGTTCACCACTACTGCATTAGAACACCTGGAAGACTGGACTCCGTGGATTTTTTAAACAAGAGAAAAATTCTGAACAGCCTTAGGACTCTATTCTAAGTGTCAGCAAACACACACATTCTGACTACTTCTATCTGAGCACCTGGGTCTTCCTCATTGTTTCCTCAGAACTGACAGTTTTGTCCAAATTAAAAATACAAAGAGATAACACAAAGTGGATTTGATTATAAAACACAACCAGTTCAGCTGTGTGGCATCCAAGGCCACAGAGGGTGGTTCCATTCTCGAGGGCCACCACCCACAGGAACAGGGTCCCAACTTCACAGAGCCATGGTTGTGGCTCTCCCACTTGAACAAAGACTTAAGAAACAGGGTGACAGCCCCTCAGACCACTGAAGCACTATAAAGATGGAAACTACTCTGAGCCAACCCGGACAGAACAAAGGATGTGTGCTAGGGCTCAGCACCACCCATGCTTGCTCTATAACAGCTCCCATTAAATGTCTTCTAGTTTTAAACCTACATGGCAACCACACTTTGTACACTCTTCCCCAATACAGCTGTTTCCCCATTTTGATCTCACAAAACAGTATCATTATTTCCTCACAGGGTCACGTGCTAATGCTTTGTAATGGAACATAAATTAATCTGCAGACATTCATGAAGAACTTGTATTTTATTCCTGTACCGTGCCTTACTAGAACTCAACAAGAGGTCTTACTAGAACTCAAGAGAAGATGATGGGAACCTACCACAGTAAGGGTTCCCTCCTCAGGTTGGTGGCCATGCTTCCTTGAAATGTTTGCATAGCAGCTAATAGCATTGTGATGAAAAGCATTTACAAAAAGGATCTCAACTGATCGGAAGCACACAGGGCCACTTGCTAACAAGAAAAGCCCAGTCACTGAAAAAGTAGAAATGGATGCATCTGCTCTCCATCCTCCTTTCTCCTGCAATCAGAGTGATTTTGAACAGAATTTGGCATGTACTGTCTAATATGAGTCTACCTATCAAGATTAATCATTGAAAGCTATCAGCAGGGTGATGGCCTCAGCAGCCCCTGGTGACACAAGGTAGGTGCAGGCTGGACAATGATTCTTCCTCAGTCCTGTCTACAAGGGTCTCTTGCTCTTTGGAAGTAAGGGCTAAGTGTAGTATTTACCTTCGCACAGCATTTTGGACCTATATATTCTGGGAAGACTTTAGTGCCATAGTTCTTAGCAAAAAGTTTATGACTTTGTGAAAGCTGTTTCCCTCCTCCTGGCTTTTAAAGTTCTCTGATTCTGATGGGCAGATCTTTTTCACCTTCTATTCAAAGGTCATAGCTATCTCTCAGACAGATGAAATGGCTTGAAGCCTGGAAGTTTCATAAGTGGCAGGTTTGTGGACTTTAGCAGAAAATGAAAGTAAGGACCTGGCAACACACACACTTGACTTTCTCAATTTAGTCCTTCCAACAGTCCAGTGCCCTGGAGGGGGCCTGTGTGCAGAAATGCCCTCTCCAGGACCAGTGCTGACACAGCCCACCTGCTGTCTCTTACTTAAGAGAGCAACCCTATGAAGGCAGTTTGTCTTTTATAGAAAATGGAAACCAATAGGTTAACTTTACCAAAATAAGGATTAGCTTGTGAGCTGATATCTATGAGACTTCAAAGCATACATGCTTACCTGCAATCTACTCCACTGCTAAAGGTGAAGTACCACCCAGATGTAGGTGCTTTATTAACATACCATATTAAGTCTCCAAAAGAAGAAACTCAAAATGGTTGGCTGAAACTCACTCTGCTCCATTCCCTTTAAATTATGGACACTGAATTGAGATAATAATGCTATGCCTAAGAACAAGGCATGTTTTAACAAAGATGTCTTTCTGTATATCATAATGCTGTAAGGGCCTTCAAAAATGAGAGAGACAGCCTGGCACAGTGGCTCACACCTGTAATCTCAGCACTCAAGAGGCTGAGGCAGGAGGATTGCCTCAAGTCTGAGGCTAGCCTGGGCTACACTTTGAGTTCAAGGCTACCCTGAACTATATAGCAAGACCCTGTCTCAAACAAACAAACAAACAAACAAACATGAGAGATGCACATGTAAGTACGAAGCCAAGGAAACTTATTCAGATGTTAGAAGCCTATCTAGAAACAGCAGGTCAAGATTTAAAAGAAAGTGGTCTAGTGGTAAAGTGGAGAATTCTGTGCTTAGCTATTACACAAGGTGTTCTCCTAACCCACAGGACCACTGGGGCCTGACCTGGGCATGAGTGAACACCAAGCGTCTACACAGCCATGTGACTTTGTGGAAGGAGGCAGCTAGCAAGCAGGGAGTAGTCTGTTTCATATAGTGGTCTATGTAATCCCACTTTTGAATTTCATTATCATTATATAATTAGGAGTAAAAAACAATGGTTATTTTTCTTCTATTTTGGAAAATATTTAGCTCATCTTCATTGGTTTTAATTCTTAGTAGAAAATTACTAATAAAATGTTTAAATCTTCCTCCTCTGAAAGTCTACAAAACAGAAATTCCAGTAAGTTTCAGCATACCTGGGATAAGAAAGAAAAAAATTGCATTTATACAAATTCCTATCATGTGAAAGGAAGTTTCCAAACTCACTTCTACACAGGATAACTTTGCCTACTATTCTCTGTCACGAAAGGGGAAACTGTAGAGTGAGGATCAGTGATGTGTCTGAGGTCACATGGCAAACAGGACCCACAGCTGGTGCTTTTCACCCCTGGGGCATCAGAAGGCTCCACCACCTGCATCTTCATGTATCAGATATCTGTTGGGAATGAGTCTTAGATTTATGATTTCTGAGAAAAACAAGAGGAAAAACAGGTTTTGAAGTAGCTATGAAGGTGGCAAGTTTTTAAGTTTTTAAAGTGGTAAACTTAGTAGGAAAAACTGGCCGCACCATAGAGGTCTACAAACATGCACATGAACTGTGTTCACTAACAAGTGCTACTGATTACCACCCTGGACTGAGTCCCCAACACAGAGACGGGCCTCTATGAAGCTCACAAGGCAATGGTGTGACCCACTGTGTCGACAAAAGTTGAGGTCAGGCACAGAAGACAACTTGCTTCTGGTTACATAGCCACAGAGTGGCAGAGTCAAAACTGGAGCTCTGGTCTACCTAGAAAAAATTACTACAGAGTACACTTAAATGCCTCTTTACCCCAAACTATGGCTTATGCATATATACTTAGATAAAATTAAAAACTTATTACCAAAATATATACTCATACATGCATCAAAATACTGAATTATCCAGTACCTTAGCAAAAGCTCTGTTTCTCACAAAAGTGTTCACTATAGTAAGTTTGTTATAGACTAGAGAGAACTTCAAAATTAAGAACAGATCAGCTAAGCATAGGAAAGGATACCTGCCTCAAGCCAATGTTAGCCCAAGGATCTTCTCTGAAAGTGTATGTGATTCCGCATGGCCTAAATAAGTAAATGAGTATATACTTGCTTATTTTTTTTTAATATCTTTCAAAGTGATTTTCTTCCAAAAAGGTCAAGAAGCTACAAGTAGAGCTCAGAATTATTTGATGAAAACTCATCATAAGAAAGTCTCTCCCTGAAAATAGTAATTGCACAGAAATAACAGTATCTTCTGTGATAAATCAGCAGTTACAAGATCAATCCTTAAACTTCAGAGCTTACTTTATTTGGTATTTTGCCCTTTGTAGACTAACATAAAATTAAGTATTGTCCTGAATTAGTCTTTCAGTGGTCTTCAAAATGACTTGAGAGTTAATAATATAGAACCCAATTAACAAACATTATAGGAACAATTACTTAAGGATTTGAGGAAAATATCCTCATCTAATGATCTAAGAAGAAATTTTATGATAAATATTAACTGACCTAGATGTTAAACTCTTTTGGAATCTATTCATATGCTAGATATCATAGAAGAATTAATATGGTAATAGATTAGATAATAAATTCCAAAAAATGCCTACAGGCAGTGTTTTCTATTTGTCTTTGTGAATGTATACAAATAAAAGATTGGCTAAGTCAAAAAATATTGAAAACTTTGATTTGGCATTTGGATTAAAATGAAGATGGGTTCGATTACACTCCAAATAAGTCAAACATGAAAATGTGAAAACTAAAACCAAAACGGCAATTGATAAAAAACCATGATGTTTAAGAACATCAACAACAAAAAACTATGGTAAAAAGACCATTTTTAAAACTTAGCATAACAATTAGAAACCATGGGTAAAGATTAAAAGACCTCATGACAATTGTACCAGTGATAATGTCTTAGTTTTGATAAAGTTACTGCAGTTTTATAAATCATTAGTATTCCAACAAGCTGTGACAGAAATACCAGAAATCTTTGTACTATCTTTGTGACACTTCTATAACATCTAAAATTATTCCAAAATTAAAACTTTTAAAAAATCTGTCTATATAAACAAATTTTGAGAAAAATATTCCACAGACAAACTAAAGACAAATAATCACCTTTCTATAATGTGCAAAACATTCTTATAAATTGATAAGCAAAATGACTCAGGAAAATAATCATTTTACCAAGGAAACACAAATGACAAAGAAGCCTAAAGACATTCAACCTTATTCAGTTACAGGAAAAAAAAATTAAAATAAGAACATAATTTGTAATATTCTCAATTTTAAATTTTACTGCTCACAATTTATTCTACATAGACTTGCACAAGCACACAAATACAGAAAGATGTGCATAATTAACTTTCATTGAAATAACTCCAAACAACAACAAAAAAGAACTAATAAAAATCTAATAAGATCCTAAATGCATATTAATAGGATCTTGTTAGGATAAATGCTAGAGCAGTTTGGTACATACACATATAGTAAATTACTAGGCAGTCAATGGAAAAATAGCTCTCAGTCATGCTATGAAACAACTGTTGGATGACAGTCTCTCTAGCCCAAATTGTCACAATTAAATGTGATTTGGGTTTCAAGACAGTTTTCCATATGAACACAATTTTATATTAATATCTACATGAACTGGAAAGATTTCTGATTTAATGTGTCACAGTTTATTCTCATTCATCAGTATCCGCACTAAGTTTTGAACATGCTCCACTACCATACTTCATTCTAAATTCTGAACAACTGAAAAAACATATCAATCTCACAGAGGAGAACGATGTCATGAAAACAGACGCTAACTTCCCAGATAACGTATCTAGTACTTGTAAGTAAGGTTGCTGTGGGAAGAGAACACTGGCTGATACAACTCATTAAAATTAATTTGGGGTCTTCTATGAGCCAAATGATTTAAATGAAGTTCTCTAAAACATATCTTGTCTGAAAAAAATAGCCTTAAGTGCTATTCTAAAATTTGAGGAAAAGTATAGGTGTACAGGAATAATTAGAGAATTACAGGTTTTCCAGGACAAGAAATCATATGTTCACCTTAGAGTTAACCATTTCTAACACAGCTGGATCATAGCAAATTCCAACTAAAAATTTAACTAGAAGTTAAATCAATGTCCTTTATTTAAAACTCCTATATCTGCACCAATTAAAAAAAAATTAAAAAGCAACCCTTGTATTTTGAGCATGGTTTCGATGTGTTTATCAATCCCAGATGTACTGAGCGTAGGAAGATTATAGCTTAATTAAAGCCCTGGCAGGGTCAGTAACGTTTATATGCAAGATGTTTCTCCAGAGTGTCACTTGGGTACAATCAATTAAAATGTACTGTGAATTGTTAAATGGAAAAATCCAGAACAAGAGGCCTGTTGTCACAATGAAGGTTCCTGGATACATTAAGAGGTTAATTTATATTTTGTTCTGATGCATGCATATAAAAGTAATATTTATATCAGATATTCATAGCTTACTTAGATGATTGATATCAATTTCTCTTCATAATATGACCAGCAAATAAAACACACCGCAGTTCTAATATAAAGAAATAACATGTGACAAGGTTCCCTAAAACATTTCTATTTTGGACCTCACAAGCTAAATTGCTTTTGCTGGCCCCTTCCACCTCTCAGCATGGTTGACAGACAAATTGATCGAAACATTGGAAAATAATATGCTTGCAAAATTTCTCTGGGTGAGTTTTCAGTCTTTTGAATTTTTCATACAAGAACAAAATGAAAGATTGCCTGCTTGATTTTTCCTCCATTATGCGGCCCCATCTTATGTACTACAGGAACATACAATACTTCAAACAGCAGCAATACGTTGTAAACAAAATGTGTAACATTTTTCATAAAACACCCAAGCCCTGTGAAGTTAAGAGACTGGGTAGCAGGCATCTTTGCCCTGCAGATTATGTTGTTCAATTATAATGAATTCATACATTTGAAGTTGCCTTAGGGCCTCTCATTAGACTTAGGGGTGTTTATTACAGGAAATATTGCCTGTATCACTTAAGAAGTAAGAAGGCTGGGTGATTTGATTAGAAATGTTGACAGTTGAGGTGTGTAAAGAATATGTCATTCACTCACACTCTCCAACTTCCATATTAGGATCCTTCATTTTTCATGAATTCTGTAAAACCTTCTTTGAACTGGCGGCACAGAAACCAGGAAGAAACTTTCTGCAGTGGATGCTGTACATACAAACAGGCCATCATATGTTTGACTTGTTCCTCCTAAATGTACAGTATTGATACCATTTCACAGGCATTGGGATTATTTTTAAAAAATTTTTTACATTCTAATTATGCTCAGCCAAATATAACCAAATACATGGAGAAAACATAAAAATATCCCTGAATTACCTCAATAGACCTTGCCTACCAGTTAACAACCACCACTGCTTTCACTGTCTGTTCCTCAGACACCCCGGCCCTCAGGCTCTTATAGGATTTTTAAATTAATGTCTATAGTACTACAGGATAGGCAGAATCCTCATACATTTAAATTTACACCTCATGAAAATTCTTATTAACTAAATTTTTTCCTCAATACTCGCAGGTCAAGAATCGATGAATAGTCAATTTTTTTCAGTCAAAATTAAACAAATCATAAAAAATGGCATAATTCTCAGCATTGCAGATTAAATTTAGTGGGTAATATCTGCCAGATATGAAAAACAGAACTCATTATGTTGCACTAAAATAATTTTCACTGCAGTATTTTTATTTCACTTCATCAGCTTCACCAGTTTTGGTTAAGTTCACTCCAATATTTCACAAAATAACCTGTTTTGAAGAGAGACTTCATAGAACCTCTGTCCCAAGGCCCCAGCATGTGATGTGCACTGAGTGGACATTGACCACGGCCAGAGGTAGTAGTGGGTAGACTCTGGATCTCATGCTGGTCACCTTACAGCAGGGCACCTGAGTAAGCTGTCATCACACTGTAAACTGAGCTGGATTCACAGGTAGATGATTTGTAAATCATCACACAACTAAAGCAACAGGGACTCATGGGTTTTTCTTTTTCAGTACTGGGGATTGAACTCAGGACCTTTGTACTGAGCTACATCCCTGGCCTTTTATATTTCTTGAGACAAGTTCTCGCTAAGTAACTAAGTTGCCCTGCCTGGACTCACACTTGTGATCCTCTTCCCTCAGTCACCCAGAGTGCTGGGATTATAGGTATGTGAAAGCATGCCTGGTAGCATTCCATGAATTTTCTTTTAAAAAAGCCATATTTAATAATACAAGGGAAAATAATGTCCCTGTGTACTTCCTCCAAACCTCTGATTCTTGGACTAGCTGGACCATATTTTAATTATTAGTTAACAACCACAGGAACAATGACAACACTCAAACTAAGCATTTATCGGCTCCCTGCAATGGGTGAGTACCTAGAGGGTTGTGCAGCCCTGGGGGATAAAAATAACTTAGTAAAGAAAAGTAGAAATGCCCCTTTTAGAGAAAGATGACAAGTTTTAGCATAAGCTTTAGATGCAATACTTTGTTACAGAGAGCAAACTGTGTTTAAGTAGCAGAGAAGGAATTGAAATCACATGATAAAAACAAAGTGAAGACAAATGTTTGCATGTTTTATTGTCTCTGAAAACAAAATGTGATATAGCCTGAACACACTCCTCAATCCTAACTGTACCTACAAGTATATCTGTTCCCTTATTAAGACCAGGTTGACAAAGTGTCATGTGGCCCATGTGAAGAGAAACCAAAAATTCATGCTCTCAAACTGAAAATACTTCTCAATTTTCAGTCCCTCCTGTTCCTTTCTCTGATATACAGGGTCACAGAAGCTTTAATGTGTATATGACCTACCATAGTTCTTGGCTTTGGACCCAAAATAATGGCTTTCTCATGGTGAAGACCTAAATGACAGAAGGGTAGCCCTATAACTCTCTGTCCAATGGAGAAGTCAATTAAGAGCAAAGGACTGCTAGGGTCATCAAAGCACACCTGGTCCAAAAGGCAACAACTGGCCCTAAAGGGTTGTATACATGAGCTCTGACTTAGAAATCTCTCTGGAAAACCAGTAGTTTGGGTAAGTTAACAATTGTCAGGTAAATCTTTAAGAAAGATAGCTACCCCAGGGGGGAAACCAGAGTTGAGTTCATCCTGTGTCACCCACAGGCTAAAACCAAAGAGGATGATGACAACTATTATCATTATTACTACCACAAGCATCATTGATTGGCACAACCACCACCAGAACCACCATGACAATGATATCAAGAGATTCATTTTAGGCACTTATAGGTTAGATGTTTCCATCTGTCATCATATTTAAAGCTGTAGAGCAGGTATAAGGATCTTATTTTAGTAGACAATGAAACCACAGCTCAGAGAAGGTAGTCAGCTCGATATAACTTGGGGCTACCAGTAAGTGGCAGGGATAGAGCTTTGGCCCAATAGTCTGATGTAAAGCACATCATGTCTTGCCCTGTGGGGAGATGAGTAGCTAAAAGACTTGACCAAGGCCTGCCTTACATCATTCCAGTGCAACACAAAGGCTAATGCAAAAAGTGACCCATAAAGTATCACTCCTATTTTATATTGCAAAACATAGACATCAGGTTTTAAAAACTTAGATCCTAATATCTGCTCTGGTTCACAAATTGAGGAAGAATTAGTCAGAGCTGCTGCAGCCCTAAGAGAAAGGACAGGTGGATCAGGGCTGAGGGCAGAGGCAAGTAGGGGATGCCTGCTGTCCTGCAGACATTCAGGCTCTCTTTTTACCAAAGGGAGCTACTGAATGCAGCAGTTCAATGTATCACAACCTCCCAGAGGTCTCAAGGTAACTATAAGCTTTAAAAGAGATTTCTTTTTTAACAGTCTAAAAATTTCATCACTAATGGAAAATTTCTACAATACTTCTCATGCATCTCAGAAATTCTGTTGTTCTTTAACTATCATATAATTAAGCAAGTTTTGAACCAAGGTCAATTCTCTTTTCCACTTGGAGTACAGCAGAGTGCAAGTGTTCTCCTGTCCTTTCGGCAAATCTCTGATTCTTCCCTGTTTCTCAGATCCCAAGATATCTGTCCCCCTGTAGCATCCCTGAGTGAGGTCTCCTGACAAAGAAAAATGCCAGGAAAAAGGAGACTCAGAAGGCCCCATAACATCACTGTTGTCTGAATGGTTAACCTGCTCTTCTGCCAGGATGGTATGAAAGAGGTATTTCAAATCTTAAGAATGACATTATAATCATAGTCATTAAAAAAAAAATGCCTGAAGAGACTGCATGAAGCCCAGAGACCACAATGCCAAGTTTTACCTTTCAGACTAAATCAAGTGTTCAAAATCTAAAATTATAGCAAGTCTAATGCAGTACCTACACATAAAAATAGCCAGTGTTTCTCAGCTCATTCCAGAATTCTGTGCTTTTAAATGGTTGGTTTGCATTTAAAGCATAAACATGTTGCTCTAAATTGCTTATTTTGTTTTAATGTGCTTTAAAGTACAATACTACCTAATACACAAAAAATACAATGTGGAACAGTAGCATTCTTAAGTTAGGAGTGACAAATCCAAGAAAACCTCTACAATTTGGCTTCCATATCTCTGAATTGGTATTTCAATGACAGATGTTTGTTGCGGCAAAAACCTCTGTCAGAACAAAATTAGGTGATCTATCATTTTAAGATATGGTCTTCATATACTGTTTACTCGAAGATATCACTTGCCTCAAGCCAATTTTGACCAAGAACATTTTGTGATATGGAAGTGATTTGTATATCATCATTTTTGTGATAAATGTAGCTCTTGAACACAAAATAACCCACCATTCCACAGTATTACAGTTAAAACTCCTATACCAGTAAATCTGTACTAGCTTTTATTACTACTAAGATACTGGGTCTGGACTCTAGGAGGGTTTTTTTTTTTTTCTCCCCTGAATAAGGTTGCCAACTTGCCTTTCAACTGGGAATAAAATTTTTAACCTACTCTTGGGCCACCCTAACCCCCTTTTTCCCAGGTTCTCAATTTCTTGGGGAGACTGTTCTTTCTTGGGGAGCTCAGATGGCCCTGAATGTTCAATGTACTTGCCAAGCTACCCACTGCTCTCTGTCAGACACTCATCTCAGTCAGCAGCATCACTGGCTACCCAGAGATGTCCATCCTCTTGGGTCTGTGATAGGGATATGACATGGCATGGTGGTGGCTGGAAGCAGTCATTTTTCTGGAGACAGACAATGCCCCTCTAAGTAGGGACCCATATTCCCAAGTGGTCATGAAAGCTGGAGGCAAGAGGTCACATGTCAGAAGTGGCCAACCATGTCCACATGCATAGATGGGACCCAAAGGGTCAGAGGCGGCTGAGGCAAAAAGCAAGGCATTTGGTTCTGGTGAAAAAGGTTCTGATGACCCTTTTCCATATTTCTATAAACATATGATGCTCACAGAGCAGGGAATCTAAATACAAATTTCAAGGGTGCAAAAGTAATTCAGCAACATTTGCAGTTATACATTGCCTGACCAGGCAGCAAACTGACATGTTCTGGGCATTAATCACCAACACTAACTGATTCCTCACTGACTACTCAGTGATGCTGTTCCAAACATGGACACTTGCCATAGTCTTGCTCCAGCTACAAGTCTGCATGAAGGCCAATACTTCCCAGCTCCTCTGCAAACCACAAAGGTCATGGAATCCAGCTGAAGAACACTGATTTTCTGGGTTTCTGAGACAGCAAAGACTGTTTCATTGCACCTGAACCCCAGTAAGCCTTCACCAAGACTGGATAACATAACAACCCAGCAGCACCAAGAATCTAGACAGTACTTCAGCACAAAGATGAGAGTTCTTTGAAGGAATCCAGTCACCGCTAGAGAGCTTAAACTGAACCCAACTGGAACAACAGAAATAAAACAAGACACTGCCAAATCTTTAAGGAACTCACTTTTTATACTGAGAACATTTCTAACAATGCTTCCCTTTCTTGTACCAGTTTACAGTTATTAAACTAGTATTGTAGTTGTGTGCACAACTTTTACTTTTATAACACCATAGCAGCTACAAGTACATTACTTCCATCTCATATGTGGGGAAGAAGGTGTAGAACTTTGAGTCATATGGAGAGCTGTACATTAAGTGATTTGAATTCTGCTATGCAGCACCTAGGCCCAGGCCCTACCTAGCCACTCACTCATCAGGATGTGCAGAACTGTACCATGTGCTAGAAGAATAGCCTCACATTCCAAACACCTACTTTGTCCACTTATAGGTCATGTTTCTCACGACCTAGAAATTCCAAAACACAATGAGTTTTTCCTGTCTTATGCATACTACACCTATGATAATCTCAAAGACCCATCATACCAAGGTATAAACTACATAAAAGGCACAGCCATAATCCTTATCATCACCCTTTCACATTATTTCAAGTTGAGCATAAATACAGAATCAGCAATAGGAAGCATTAATATGCACACAAGTATGCACCTGATATATGTACATCATCTTATAAAGAATTTGGGGCTCTGAAAGAAGAAAGGGGCCTGGTCTTTGCACTTACAGAATTCACAGCTGGCCAATTTGTTGAGAAGTCATAGACAGTTGTAGGTGAGAAGTCACAGACAGTTGTAGGTGAGAATGACTTGGGGTCACTCTCAGATGCAGTAAGAGACTGGATGGTCCATACGGTGCCTTTCACATGCTCACAGTGGGAGCTGCCCACTGGCTGAGCCTCTCTCCATCCATTTTCTCATTCTCAAGGGGGTTGACATAGGATTCAGGCAAAAGTCTCAGGACTCCAAAGTGCAATCTGTGAAGTCTCTTGAAGCGCAGGTTCTGCAGCCTATGATGTCACTTCTGTTAACTTCTACTGTCTTAGTCACTCTTCTCATTCTGGGAAAAATACCTTACACTCACACTTAAAGGAGAAAAGATTTATGTATTTTGGCTCATAGTTTGCAGAGGTTTCAGTCCATAGTCAGCTGGTGCTAAAGCAAAGCAGCATGGCAGAGGGGCATAGCAGAGAAGCAGCAGCTCAGGGCATGGCAGCAGGAAACAAAGAGAGACCATACAGTGGAGGGAGATACACACTTCCAGGCTATGCTCACAGTAACCCATCTCCTCCAACCAGGTTCAAAGGATGGATGAATAAATTCCATCTCTTGATGAGGTACACAAAAGAGAGACAACAGGTAGTCCTCCAAATTGCCATCCTTGGAGCTCTACTCACTCCGCAAGTTCTATTCTGGGGGCTTGGCCTTAAGCGAGGTCCTTGACAAGAGTAGCTTAAGATGGTTGTACCAGCTGAGTGGTTTATGCTGGATATCTGCTTTTCTCCTGGGGATCTGAACTGTTCTATGTGCTATGCAGAGGGTGCTTATATGACCAGCCCCAATAAAAGCCTTGGACACTGAGACTCTGAAGCACTTAAAGGTAAGCAATATTCTCCATGTTTTGCTACAACTAGCTGCTGGAAGAATTAAGTGTATTCATAGAGAGGACTGGAGAAGCTCACAGCTGCATCCCCTGTACTTTGCCACACACACCTTTTCCCTTTGCTGACTTGGCTTTGTATTCTTTTGTTTCATTGAATCACAACTCCTGGTGTGACTACATGCTGATTTCTGTGAGTTATTGAATATGGGGACGGTCTTGGGACCACCCCCAACAGAGGTGTGGCGAAAGTCACACTGCAAGGGGTACATGCACAAAAGGGGAAGTGTCCTACGGCCATCTATCCTACAGCCACTCCAGGACAATGTTAGGGTTGCCCTACACAGCAGCCTTCCTGAGGAATGGCAAAGGGGGATGGGGAAGAAAGTGGGAGGAAATACAGCTACAAGGAAGGTGGAGCCACAGGGTCTATCTGTAGAACCAGGTAGCTCCCACTGACCCTACTAAGGCCAAGTCAGGAAAGGTTTGGTTTTATTCTCAGCACTAGGGACCCTTCAAAAAGGGTCAGTGAAATCCAAGCTATATTGGAACTCAGATCCGTGGTCATAGACTGCCTGGGGCCTGGCACTCATCAGGAGCCCCAAGTAGATCGCTAGGGTCAATTTAACCTCAATACTTGGGCCCGAAACCTAGAGGAAAAGCAGTAGGTACTCTGTGGGCTCAGTCTTCTGGGTGGTGACCCTTTAATGCTCTGCCCACAAAAGGAGCTACTTAAAAAAATAATCATTTAAATATTTGAGGATCTTACATTAGAAATGTAATAACATCAGGAGACCAGGACACATTTATTTTCACACACTATTTTTAATGCTCTGAGGCTATAGCAAAAGTACACAGTCTGAGTCAGAATTTATATCACATTTTACATGCGGCACCTGATACAGGTACATGCCTATGCACTGTGCAATTAGCAATGTGTCTGCCACATCCAAAGGTACAAGAAATTATGGCTGGGCCTAACAACTTCTAAATTTCAATATTTTACATTCGTTTTGAATATATATTTTCTCTCAACCACAAGACATGAACAGTTAAAACACACAGTAGTATATTCATCATTCAACGAGATATATTACAACACTCATCAAAAAGGCTGAGGGGTCCACATACCAATATTACATTTTTCTAATATCTATTGCATATTATTCAAAGTGATGCTTTCATAGCCTTGTAGATCAGTTCAGAGGGTAGACTGTGTCTTTCACTATTTTTTTACTGTCTTTCACCTGTCAGTAGCTCAAGGTACCTATAATTCTTCAAATTCCACATGCAGGAGAAAATTATACCACATTGTGCAACAGCTCCCCTTCATTCTGTTGCCTACTGTTGTTCTGCAAGAGTTCTGGTTTTGCACTGAAATTCACAAGCAAGGGACCAGGTGTCCATTCTCTCACACTCCAACCAGCCACTTTGTAATTTCCAAGTACACAGGCCTGTCTTCAAGATGTTTGCTCATTTCCAGAAGGTGCACAGTATTAAAAATTGTCTTGTAAAAGGTCCACCTTTCTTTATGGAAGGTCTAGGCACTTAGGGGAAAGAGGAGGCAGCCTTCAGAGGAGTCCAAGCCTGAATATGAGACCTGTCCTCTAGCATCATGCAGGGGAAGAGACTTTAAGGCAGCAGCCACAAATAAGGACTGGGGGGACTGGCCAAGACCAGACAACATGATCCAGGATGCCCAGCTCAGCCATAGATCTACAGCAGGATCACGCATGTCCACTGAAGAGGGCATCTAAGGCAGCCCCCCTAGAAAAGGTGGGCATGGTGAGCAGCATGAGGGATGAAAAGGAGAGAAAATACCTTAGGAAGGAAGCTATTTGGAATACTGGAAACACAAAACAGGGCTGTTGGGACAAATGCTTCCCTCATTCTGAGAATGGCAAGTCCTCTTCTGTATCCACCCATGGTCTACTCTAGAATGCCAATAAGCCCTAAGCTTACCCTATCTGCCCTTTCACTTTCCAAATACAAAAGGCAAGAGGCACAGCAAAAACAGACAAAAGGTCAGAATTGTACCTTTCAATTGGACACACAGCAGGGAGACACAAAGTGGGAATATTCTCAGTGGCCAGACATTAAAGCAGCCCATTCCTAACAGCACAAGAACAATTTATCTTTGTAATGATAAGTCTGAGGCCCTGTAAGAACCAGAAGGGGCCTGTGAATCACAGACTCAATCATGTTCTGGACAATTCTAAGGTTAAGCATATTTAACTGTATTACAGTACTCCAAGAATTAGCAATTCATGAACAGCAGAAATCCTCCCTCTTTACCAGCACCCTCAATGTCTGACATTGCTTCAGAGAAGGAATGTAAGGCCTGACAGGAAAGAAGGACTCTGGGTGCTAATAGCAGGATTTTTTTTTAAATTAACTTATATAACAAAATTTGTAATTTGAAAAATGA
The DNA here is from genome assembly GCA_004365215.1 of Cuniculus paca. NCBI lineage: Eukaryota > Metazoa > Chordata > Mammalia > Rodentia > Cuniculidae > Cuniculus > Cuniculus paca. The sequence continues at coordinate 18,198 of RJWT010000383.1, forward strand.
CCTCCTAGAGTAGTAAAGGAGAGTTTTCAATATATAAATGAGATAAAATTCCAGAGATGTGAATACAGGGGACTAAAATGGTAGTGAGGTCACAACACAGACAAGGGAGCACTGCACCCTCTAGAAAAACCACTGAGGTTTCTGTCTCCACAGGTCTTGAATACCACTAGACACTGATGCTGCACTCACCTCTGCACCTCAGGTGTCTGGACTATACATCACACGTGGTGAGCACTCAAGTAGTTGTAGAAGCAACAGCTGAGGGTTCACTCTATACCAAGCATAGCTGCAACTCCTCAAACAGTGTACAGATTTAGATTTAGCCCAATCTTCCTGGACTCCAGTGTTGCCCCCTTGCCTCGCCAGAGCAAGGCTACTCCTATCTGCACTGAGAAAAGCAAGCTTCTATAACTGCTGTCAGAAAAATTAACACTCACTCTAGTTGCACCATGCAACTGGTTTGAAGATTTGGATGTTTACATTTGTCACAAAAATGCCTATCACATTTAATGTCAATATCCCAGGAAGTTCTCTTTGGTAGTTGTCTTGTAGCAATAAATCACATAATCACTCATGATACTGTACACATGAAAGCAGGGTGTAGAAGCTCATCATCACCAGGTGAGTCATTGATAATCAGGTACTGGAAGAAAGCCAGAGTAGGTGAGGTGCCAGTGTAAAGCAAGCCAGGCTTGAACAGCATTCCCTAACAAACAGCATTACATAGAATTTTTTTTAAATGGTGCATCAAAAGACTCCCAAGATGCTTAAAAGTTAAGCTATAGGGTTCAGAGGGGAACAGTGACAGAGTGTTTTGAAGGATTTTGGTCATGAACAGTATATAATTTTTTACAGCAAGTCTTGCTCCAGTCATAAAGTACTTTATTCGCCCATACCATTCCCTGTCAGAACACAGCTGCCTCCACTACAGCCCAGTGCTACTCATACATGGCCTGCCAGCCTCTTATCTGTGGGTTAAGCTGCTTCTAGAAGATGTGGTACCCTTTTAAATTTTGTTGGTCCATATTATACAGCTCATTACAAGTGTTCCTAACTCTTAGACAACGACTCCATGGAGTCCACAATGTGGCTAATGAAGTATAAAGCTGTAACAACAAATCATTTACAAGTCCTGGGTGCTGTATTTCCAATGCAGGAAGTTTTTAATCATAAGCAAATGTAATCATTTATGTTAAGCAACCCATGGACCTGGTCAATGTAGCACAAACAGCCATTAAGCAAAAATTATGACAATAAGGAAAGAGAATAATAACATTGCAGACGTAGCATTTTATGCAATTTGTAGACTCTAATAAACTTTATCTTGGTAAAAATAAACAGAACTCTCCTCGTGCATAATTCTGCACTTGAGAGTTGGCTCCATGTCTTCAAAGATAATTATAACTTCAGCCATCAGGTAGCAGACAAGATACCATCTTAACACCAAACTGAAAAAATTATTAGAAAGGTAATGTGTGGCATTTGGTAAATCCTTTGAATTCATTGTACTTTTGCCTCTGAATAACTGTGACCACAAGGGAGTGTTGGGAACAGAGAATGGAGTGTACAGGGGCCATACGCCCCTCTCCTGGGGTCTAAGGCAGATGAAGCCCTGCCAGGGATGCAAGAACAGCCAGTGGGTGTCATGCCCTCTTTTACCCAAGCTCCAACTTATCTGACCTCAGGCATTATCAGCAATGTCAGAAATAACACTAAAGGTCCTTTCATTATGACACAGCCTGGCCATCATCTCTCTTCCATAGTAATCAATAACACACTAAGAAAATTAGATGCCATGAGATCAGCTAGTGAGAGAATCACTGTGTGACTCCAGAACCTCAGGCAGCACTAGAAGCAGAGGTTTACAGGATAGTCCCTCTGCCCTCACATGAGGAAAAGGACCACAGCACATGACTGTCCTTCTGATAGAACCCTGCCAATGGGACCCAATGAGAAAAGAAATACATTCTTTAAAAAAAATCAGTTTTACAGCAACCATCTGAAAAGATCTATTCCCGAGAAATAGTAACTCAGTAATTCTATGCTTATCTCATATTTAAATGCTTTCAATGAAATTCAGAAGCAATCACAAAGACAAAGGAAATCCAGAAACAGACTTTCACCTCAACAATATTGTGCTTTAATGGCTGAATGAAAATAATCTGTCAACAGGCCACAATAAAAGATGTTCAACTGATGAATGTGTCACTGGTTAACTGTTAAATAATTTATATATTTGTATTGAACTTTAACACTGAATTGGCAAGACACATAAAATACTCACGTAATTTAATGTGAGAGTCTGACTAAGCTCTACATGCACAGTAGGCTCTCTGACACTCTAATACATAGAAAAAGAACAATAAGACAGTAGATTATGGTTTATTTTACAGAGCAACATCAAAATGCATAACAATTTAGCCATTAATAGAGTACAAAAGAGACTAAAGAGCTATCAATATTTTACAGAAGACAAGACAGAGGATGTCTATTTGTCCACTTGGAAACCCAGCATCACCTTGAAGACAGCTGGGTAGGAAGCAGCTGGCTACACCCAGAATGTTTCCACAATAATGTACCTGTAAAACTAACAGGTATGTTCAAAATAGTGAAGCATAATTCCTAAGATTTCCTATATCAAATGCACACCTTCAGATTGCAAAAGTGAAGAAATTCCTTGAATTATCTCAACACATATTTAAATAACTCTTGTTTTTATATAAAAACTTCCACATCGGGCCCTGAAACTTTACCTTGTAAGGTTCACTGGTATTGGTCAAGAACACCCTGCGCTCTCCTATCAGAATGATTAATGAAGGCACCTTTTTCACAGAATGTCAGACTTTGCCTTTTTAACAACTGACCTTTCATAGAATACTACTGAACTCATAATTCCACTTTTGTTCAGTTTCTTATTAGTGGAGTTAAAATTAATACTTATGGGAATGATGGTAAGGTGATGCACAGTAAATCTTCGAACACATCAACCTTCCATGCTGACGGTCCAAGGAACAGCACCTGCATTTGTCTACTTGTGGGGCATAAGTATGCGCTAAAATTGTGTCCTTTCGAAAGACAGATTAGGGCAGTCTGCAGACCTTTTCTGAGTACAAAGATGTATATTTTTAAGAAGACTTTAAAAGTTTGTAGGTTTTTTTAAAGGACTTAATAAAATTGCTAATTTCAATCATAAATTTAGAAGAATTTACTCTTGCTCATTTTTCTGAAACATTCCTGATGACTAAGATGATATATGGCACAACATACTCTGTAGCCCACATTCATCTCTGAGGAGTGACAATTTAATAACCCATCAAGGCAACACAATATGCCAAAACCAGTTACCTTACAGTAGGATCACATGGCAAGGAAAAAAGATCAGCTACTAATACTGCAAGAAATTGCCCCTAAAATAGTAAAAAATGGTTGGGGAATGGAGTAGAACAGGGCTTTCTTCTAATTATCACTGGGAATAGCAAATTACTTAAGGACTCAATTTTTTCACCACGCCAGCCATTTCCATACCCAGACATACCTAATTTCTATGAATCCCTTAAGGGCCCAAACTAGTTTTAGCTTCTAAGATCTTATGGGATTGCAGGGCAAGGTAAGAAGGCTACAGTGCATTCAATTATTCATTCTTATTAAATATTTGAAAGCAGTCATTCTGAATAACTATTGGAAATACAGTGTACAGGTAAGTGTGTGGTCTAAATTCACCCAACATGTCATTATTCAAATCACTCTTGTTACCAATAAAGTCATTTACCTAAAGAAGGTTAAACATTTAGGTAAATAAGATAATACCAAAGGAGAAACAAAGAAGTTAACACATGAACCCGGACCTCATTCTAATGTAGAAAGAGTACCCAGGAGATGCAAATATTCTATGAGAATTGGGGTATTGCTTCACTGCTATGTAAAACACCTTAGAAGACCACGTACCGTACTGCTTTTCTGAATCCCAAATGCCAGAAATGGTAATGGATGCCTCCATTATTATAGGAGTGAAATGTGAGCCTACAGTACCCTCACAGCAGATGAGAGGACCAGAGATCTAAATGGAAAATAAGAGAAAGTGGAAAGAAAACGAGAAATGCAAAAATGATTCGACACACTTTGTGAAAACCTCCAAGTCAACTACATTTTCACAAAAGAACAAAAAGTAGGACCATAAGACTCAATGTCAAGCAGAGACACACTGGAGCTGCTCCTTGGGTATGTTGCAGGGCAGCAATAACAGAAAAGTCACAGAAGATTGTCACAATAACTGACAGAGCTGGAACACGATTTCCAATCTCAAGAAAGGAGCGTCAAGGAGAGGAAAAGCGATCACTTCCATTTTAAAAGGGAAAACGGGAAATTAGCTGACTCGAGTGAAAAGCACGCTTCTGCACCAGGCATCTGGCCCAGGACACCACGATGGCAGAAAGCCAGCAAGGACAGGGCCATACTCAGTACACCTCGTAATAGACACACGCATCTTGGAGAAAGGCCATAAAATATTGATATTCCTCACTTCTGCAAAGAAAACAACAAATTCATGAAGGAAAAACACCCACAAATCTTCCCATTTGCATCCCATAACATTTCCATTAAGCTTGCGCCTCCTTGGACTATTGGATTTACTCAAATGGGCAGTATTTCAATACGGATTTCCTGGTAAAGACCACCTTCAATTTCATCACAGCCCATTAACCAAGGTGTTATCATTTATATTGGCCATTTATCAACAAAAGATAAGCTTTTGATTTTAAAAATATTCCCAAGTTCGAGTCCTGAAAACACTCCTACCACATCTATGCCTGCACTGTCTCCTCACCCATGCCTAGGAAGGAAGCAGTCTCAGTGGTGGAGGTGGACCAGAAAGCCTTACCTGGGGAGTATGCAAAGGGAGGTCACAAAGACCTGCCAGAACACAAGCAGGTGCCCCTGCACCACAGAACCTGCAGTTTACATCAATTACACCAATCCACTACCACAAGCAATAGAATATGTGCTGTTTTAAGTATATATTAGTTCTATCCTTCTAAAAACTTGAGAACAAATACAGGCATACCCACTCACCAAATCTAATGATTCACTCCAGAAAACGTGTTGTAGAGCAAACTTTCAAATCAAAGGAACTTTTATCCCATTACTGCAATTCGGAAAAATTATGATGAGTTTCTATTTTATTTTACAACCTGAAACCAACTTCTTTAATGATTACTAAACCATTTAACAAACACCTATGTAGAAATTCAAAGACTCCTAAATAATCTGAATCATTTGAAACACCAACTATCTAATTAACATTTACTAAACTCATTAATTACATTTTTCTGTACTTCTCAAGGTTACAGAATGGTACTGGAGGTAAATTACTATTTCTCCTGAAACATACAGCAAACTGAAACATACAGCAACATAACATTAATGAACCACATTAAAGATCCTAATGATAGTATCAAAATTTGACCTATGTCCCTGGCAGAAGCAGACAAAAAGATTCATGATGGGTTAAATCATTAGGAAAAGGTGGGAAAGTGGCAAAAGAAAAACCCTAGTGGTTTTCCCAAGAAGATTGTGTGACAGTGTCTTGGTTACTTTTTTCTCATTGCAGAGACAAAATACTTGACACCCAACATGAAGGAAGGAAAGGTTTATTTAGCTTACAGTTTTTGGAGGTTTCAGTCCATACTCAGCTGGCTCCAAGGCAGGGTGGCGTGGCTAAGGGGCAGCCATTCATGGCGGGTGCAAGTGACAACAGAGAAAGGGGTAGAAGAGAGGAGCATGCCTCCATCCCTCCCTTACATTGCATGCCAACTATCCGCCTCTAGGTGGGTGCAGCACTCACATTGCCAATCCCAGTGCTAGACAACAAACCAATCACAAATGCTAGATTCAGCCACCTCCATGACTGCATGAGGCTTTGGGGATCATTTAAACACAAACTGAAACAGATGGGATATGATTGGGAGAAGTGTAGAGATACAAACACATTCTGCACCTGAGGGCCTGTCTGGAACTATCTCCACTGACTTACTTATATGGCAGGCTTTCCAGTAGAAAGCTAAGGTGTGGGGTAAGATATTTTGGTATCTGTCATTGTGTGAGGATAATGAACATGTAGGGGTTTCTGTGTTATTAAAAAGTAGAATTCAAAACTGACTTTAAATGTGTTAAACAACTAGAAAGAATTATATTAAAAGGTTCCTCTATATTTGTTTTTATTTACTAAAATAAAAATAAACTGCACAGATCACAATATTATTGTTCATTATTTGCAAGTTGCCTGTAGCTATGGTTGATGTGATGAGGATACATATGAGGTCACAGAACAGGTATTCATAGGAAGGTCAGTTAGTGGCAGGGTATCAAGGACCCAGATCTTTTCACCTTTCTTACAAGAAACAAGATGCTTTTCAGCCCCAGTTCCATCTTCCTCACGGTTACAAAACTACTCCAGCTCTAGAAATCACATCTTCATATAACTGTATCTAAAGAATAGAGGAAGAGGCACCATCTTCCTCTTACTGCACTTTTTGTTAGGAAAAAAATGTCTTTCCCAGGAGCAAGCCAGCAGGCCTATACTTCTCTGTGACAAGTCTGGGAAAGCCAGCTCCCAGCATTTAGCTTTTCTGGTGGGGTTCAGGGAAAAGAAATGGAGGTGGCCTCCACCTTGTGAAACCTTCCCTAGTGCTATTTCCAAAGTTGCTGGATCATTCTGTTGTGCACAGCTACCCCTCTGCAACCACATGTCCCACATCTGTGTATTCACCCAACCATGGATTGAAAATACTAGAAAATCTTCCTTATCATATTACCTTAAGGAAGACAGTATAGTAGCTATTTATACAACATTTCATTATATTAGGTATTATAAGTCATTTGGAGATGATTTAGTGTGTGATAATGTTACACAGGTTATATGTAAATATTATGGTGTTTTATACAAAGGACTTAAGCATGCACAAAGGACATCCTACAAGTAATATCCAGGGACACCAAGGAATAGCTGTACAATAAGTCCCCAATTTACGAGCATTCACATTGTGAACTTTCACAGATACGAATGGACCTCTCATTAGGAACATTCATAAATAAGAACAAATTGAGGAAGCAGCTCACCCATCTGCTGGACACTGTCAGGTGCTGTTGTGTGTTTACTGTACAGTGCACTAGTGTACAGTAGTACACTAGTACAGTACATTTGGGGACTTACAGTATTTTTGTGTTTAGTTTTTTATGCTTCATATTGTATATTTGTGTCAAAAGTATATTAGATTCATTTTGCTGGACTTACAAACAAATACAACTTATGAACACATTCTCCCTGAACAGAAGTGGGTTGTAAGTCAGGAACTTACTGTATTTGTTGCTCTCACTGTGCCTCCTACATGAAGACTTACTGACATTTCTGTCTCCTCTGACAAAGTTTCTAGAGGACAGGATCATGGATTTTCACCATCCTAACTCCAGGCTACCTCATACTGGATGCAGGAGAGCTCAATTAGTGTCTGTGAAACTAAGCTATAAGTTTAATTCACGCCTATAATGAACTTATTCTACAAGTGGGTACCACATGCTCAGTGAGTTCACAGATTTCCACCCCTGGTAAGCAGACAAGACAACCACCATTCATCCTTTACTAAGGCCTTATGACCTAGCCAGGACAGATGTCACCAAGCTGGAAGGGACCTGTGACAAGGAGGACTGCAGTTTCTAAAGGTCTATTTTACCAGCTAGTCCCCCTCCTCACACAGGAACAACAGTAACTTGGAAATCTGGCTGTAAAAATGATGTGTTTATCTAACTTCACTTCAACATACTGTAACATTACTAATATTAACAATTTTAGCTCTAGAAACTCTGCCAACCTCCCAAAGAAAGAATCCTGAACCCAAAATACCAGAAGATATTAAACTGAGGAATGATCTACTGATGCAAATCATTAAATCTATTTGCATCTGCTTACTGAACCCTATAACAGAAATTAAAAGACATGCAGTGGGAAGAGCTGGCTGTGCATGGTTAAGAGGAGACATCTTGGAGGAGCCAAGCTCTATGTCATTAACTTCCCCACTTCCCCTCATTAACAAGTAAAATGTTTTTACTGCTTGAAAAGTTTTAATAAATAGAAAAAAGCAGGGTGGCTGACATAGTTTTTAATGTAAAATACAAGAGCTTTTAATATTTTTACATACATTAATGAAAAAGCTAGGAGCAATACTAAAAGGTTACACACATGTGGAAAAGCAAAAATAATTACCTATAGAGAAGGGCTCTGGGTGTTTTCTACCTCTAATCCTTGGATTTTAGCTTCTGTATGATTTTAGTGGCTGCACAGAGGAATAATAGTTGGTGGTTCTGCCCTGGAAGCCTCCCCCTTGACCCAGGATCTAACATCCTAGGAATCCTGGTCAGGCAGTCTCTATACAGCAGGCACCATGGACAGACAATACCAGATAGCCAGAATTTTCCACTAAGACAAAACAATCAAATGACTCAGGTACAGAGAGACACAAACTATTTGACATATTTCTTCTAGTTGAAAGACATACTTACATGATCATGTACTTAACTTGCTAAAGGCTCACCCAAATTTTACCTAGAATCAATAGTCTCAACACTTTATAATGATGTTTTGGTCAACAATGGACCATGTTGATTTTAATAGAACTAAACAATTCATATTGCCTAGTATTTCTACTGTACCTTTTCTATGTTTAGATACACAAAAACCATCATGCTACAAGTGTATACATAGAATTCAGTATAGCAACATACCCCTCTAAGTTTACAGCCTCAGAGCAGTGAGCAGCTAGACGACAGAGCCTTGGTTTGTAGAAGGCTACATCATCTGGGTGTACACATGCTGTATGATGTATGATGCATGTAAGTACACTTAGTGTCTTAGTTACTTTTCTCATTGCTGAGACAAAATACCCAACATCAAATGTTAAAGGGGGAAAGGTTTATTTAGCTCACAGTTTGTAAAGGTTTCAGGCCATAATCAGTTGGATCCAAGGATAGGTGGCACATGGCAGAGGGGCAACAGTTCATGTGAGCAGAAGACAGCAAAAGCAACAAGTGAGGGAGACAAGTTCTTTCTGACCCTTATATTGTATCCAGTCTACCGGAATTAGGGTGGTGCCAATTCAGTCAACAGATTGATCCAGCAATCGCCCACCCTTAACCCCTGCATTGCATTACAAATCAATCACACACTCTAGATTCAGCCACCACTGAAAAAAAACCCTATGACCACATGAGACTTTAAGGGGATATCTAGACATAAACCATAACAGTCAGTAACAAAATCACCTAACAGCTCATTTCTCAGGATATATGTCATTAAGTGATGTATGACTGTCTCATTATCAATAGGCACTGAAAATAAAAGACTCACATTTTTACCTTTTCTGGTACATCTCATCTCTCTTTGGTGTGGGAGCACCCTCACCCTCATGAAGGCTGGCTCCTTGCTACCTTCCTCTATTTGAACTTGTTTCAGTAGACGTTCACCAGATAGACAAAACAGTAAGAGTGCTACTCAGCAGCTGGCTAGAGCCTCTGATCTTGCTGACATTAGTCATGCAGGTGTGGCCAGGTAGGCCTGAGGGTACAGGTTTGTACTTTGCCTTGTCTTTCAGACTGGCCAACTCCTGGGGCACACCCTCATAACAGTGATAGCAGAGGCCACTGAAGGCTCTACATGGTGTGCACTCTAGCTCCCAACCAAACATCACAGGCCAGGTGACTCAGAAGAGGTAGTTCCCCAAGTGTGAGATCATTGCTCCTGCCATAGTCTTCCCCATCTTTATCTCTATTTGTGGGTCCCATGGTTCAGACTCAGGTTTTCCTTTCCTAAGATCTCTCCTAATGGGTCCTTTTTTTACATATAACTAGGGTGGGGCAGAAGTTGTTCTTGATTCTTATCCTGGCTCATGATAATTACCCCACAGGTAAAGCTTGACATTCCCACCTCAAAAACACCAGGGTGGACCACGTACTCAGGGAAACCTGCCTTTGGGGTCACGCTCAGGAGACAAGGGGAGGTAGGCTTCCAGGCAGGTCAAGCAGGCTATGTTCCACCTTTTAGGCTTTCCCTAACACATGCATCCCTAGAAATGTAACGGTGCTGGTCTTTGGGTTTCATCACTACATCCAGTGATGGTCTATTAAACAAATATGGAAAGTAAGGAAAGAATTAAACATTAGGACAGAGGAAAACACCTTGGAGAAATTCATAGAGCTGTAAAACTGATATACAACACTGACCAATGAAACTACACAAAAATCACCAAAAGAATAAAAGAGCAACTCAGATTTTGGAATTACCAGATTGGGAGTGAGGGCTCCCATGGGGGTGGCAGCAGACATGAGGGCCTGCTTCTTTCCCAGCATTCCAGGCCTGTAGGTGTTCCTACAGACCCCTCTTAATCCCTCTTTCATATTCTCCTTTGCCTTCCATCTTTGCTGTCATGGGATTCTTCTCTTATCTGGGAAGCTTCTTCAAAGTAGTCTTGGGCAGAGTCTAATTGCATCATAAAGAGGAGAGTGACACAATGTAAAAAGGCAAACCACTAATCCAGCACCCTTTGAAATTTCATTAATTGAAAAACAGTGCCTTGCTTCAGGTGACTAGCTACTGACAGGACAGTTTATACACACTCTGGTCTTTTTTTACCTGAGGATACCTCTCCTGTATTTGTACAGCGCTTCATACGCCTTCAAAATTCTTTCCCATCTATCTTCCAAATCTCACCATACAGGCAACAGTTGCCTTGATACCCCATGTTCCCAATGGGAAAGGAAAGGGCCACTGTCCTACCTACACCTGCTTCACATTTCAGGGAAGGAAGTGCCCTGAGGAACACCTGTCTTCTGAGCCAGACAGTTGCTAACATCTGCAGAATGATTTATCTTCAGGTATTTTCTTAACATGGAGAAACCCAGCAAAAACTCTGTAAGCATAAAGACAAAAAGACTGGGGGATAGGCAAGGTGTTCCTGTGTAAGGGGGATGATGTTTCAGTTTGAGAAGATGAAAAAGGTTCTCAAGACAGATAATGCACAACAGTGTAAATGTATTTAATACTACTGAACTATATACTTAAAATGCCTAACAGTAAGTTTCACGTTTATTTCACCACAAAAAAGTGTGAAAACAGTTCTGATTACACAGGTAGAGAAAGGAATCTCTTCCTCTTCCCATGCTACTCCTATACAACTGTACTGTTCTGAGTAGCCATCCACAGGCATCGTCAATGGGCCAGCTGCTATAATCTACAGTAGAGTATAACAATTTCTAACTCATACCTTTGCTTCTATGTATCAGGTACACAAACTGAAAATAAATTTTATAAAAAGTGTATTATACATATTTTAGTTTGGTCAAGTCAAACAATTCGCATATGGCTAAAAGTAACAGATGCCCTTAATAAGGGACTTTTTCCCAGGTTTCTCAGAGGTTGTGATTCCTTTAAATATAATGACCAAAGTCATACTTTACCAAAACATTTTATCATAGACTGTTTAACCAGCAAAACTGTTCAACTTTGCAAACACTGGTAGTAACTTCTCATGCAAACTGATTTTTTCAGATATAGTTTATCAAAAAGAGAAAAAACTATTAATACATCATACACTAAAATAATTTTAAGAGTTTATAATAGGGAGCCACCTTTAAAATTTTTTTCCTTATATTTTAAATTCAAGAACTTCATAAATCCCCAACACCCTTATGGCCCTCAGATATTAGGACAACTATGAAGTTGTTTGTCAACTTCTCCAGAAGGCAATTCACTATTGACGGCATTATGTCTATGGCATATGGACTTTTAGGCAATAAAAATCTGGGAGCTCTTGAAAACTCAGATGCAAAAAAACAGAGGATATCACATGATTAATTATCCCTTTAACAAGAGATTCCAGGAGGTAGCATGATAAAGTTAGGGAAGGAAAGCTGTAGAACCGAAGAATAAATTAATTCAATGGATAAACAAGTCTGACGGAGAAACCTTGTCCTTATTCTAATACCGTTTATCTGTCAGAAGGAAGCAGCATGACAATAAGAAGACAGGAGTTACAATGACATTAACACACTGAAAAAATAAAAATATTTCTTTCTTTCCTTCAACATTTGCGAACTGAATAAACAAATGAATTCTAATAAAAATCAACTAGCCATGGCTCACTATGTTAATTATAGTGGTAACTGCACGACAGGGCAACCCACAGAGCCCGGAGGTCAGGCCTCCATCCTGTGCTCCCATGCCCACTCCTGGCTTTATTTCCACAGGTTCCTTGGCACCTGGAGCCAGAAGAACCAGCCAGCTCAGCCAAAGCTTTGCGCCTCTCCCACCTGACATACCCCATCCTGTCTCCCAGGAGCACAACGGTCAGTGCATCTTGGTCCTCCCAGGTTGGTGTCTCCTCTCGTTCTCCTTGGATATCACCACTACTCACACCTCTGGCCAGCAGATGTAGAAGACCTGAGTAAGTCAGCTTGGAGAGACCCCTAGACAACTGGGAATGCCCAGATGCCATCCAAAGGAGCCACTGTCATCAGACAAAATAGAAACTGTCCAATTAAACTCAGCAGCTCAGCCTGGAATGCACATAATGACCAAGAAATAATGATTTGCCAACTGGGTGTGAGCCCTCCCTAGAGAACTTCTTCCAGGACACAAGGCCCCAGTAGATATCGCTAGGCATAGTTCCTGGCACAACACTCAAAGATCTGGGCTTTGGTGTCTTCATTTGACTAGTCAGGCTGATCTTGAGACTGCCATGGTCCATCACAGTTCTAACCCTTTAGGGTCTAGGAGGCTGTAAGTACCCTTCAGAGATGCATTAAAAGTGTATTCTGTCAGTCAGCACCTGCACCATGTGCCTGAGCAATTTGTATTACTATTTGGTATAAATAAATGGTAGTATTCTTTCAAGCCATGGCTGACATCTTCACAGGAAGCAATGAAAGAGACCCCCAGGGCCCAGTAGGAAGGTGAATTTGTAAGCAGATTGGAGCAGGAGCCATGGCACCTCAACAGCCAGAAGTGCTGGCCAATCTTCCTTCCCCAAAGTCTTTTCTACCCATACATACCTGTAGGGCTGCACATCAGATTCCAATCTCTCCCCTCCCAGACACCACATTCATTTATATTCATGTCCAATCTCTTCCTCAAAGCCTGACATGGGTTGAGGCCCCCTCCCCATGCACCAGTCCAGCACCTACACCATACAGTGCTCTAAACCATTACCAGTGTGGACAGTTTCATGGTTCAAAATATTATTCTCAGTAAGAATTTTGTTTACCTAGAGAAGAATTAAACACACCAAAAACTCTGAAGGAAATAAGTGGCACAATTCTTTTTAATAAAAATGGTGCATGGTTATACTATAATTCTTCAGAGCAGAACCAGTGAACTGAATGAAATAAAGACCAGAAAGCTCTGTATTTTTCCAGATAACTTTACAAAGCAAAAAAGTCACTTTTGGGGGGAGATTACCTTTCAAGTATCTAATAATTCACAAGAATGAAAAATAATTTCTTCTTCCTTAGTGTAAGTATATGCTTTTCTAGTGGAAAGCATATGAAAGAAGCAGAACGAGCATTTCTAGAATATGCTAATATATGTATATACACACCTTCATAGAGTCTATATACATATATACATGGAACATTCTTCTATTTGAAAAATTAACAGTAAATAATCGGCACATTTCAAGTTTTTATTTTCCAGTATAATGGCTTCTCTTAAAAATGTTTCTCTTCATAACTGCATCCTTCTAGATTTGTCTCTATGCATAGTTAGCTGATGGAAAACCTTGGGCTGAAATGTTCACATTTCACACACAAGAACTTCCCTCTGGAGGCTCTATACCAGTGCATGGGCGAAGGGGTTGAGGACCTCCCCAGGGATGAAACATCTATCACAGAGAATGAAGAAAGACAAGCCTCAACTCTCAAAGCTGGGATCTCAGCCCCACCACTACCCAGCCCACCTGACCAGTACAGCAGGCTCTGAAGATGGCTTGCAGATGGAGTAGAAGGCTACTCCACCACTGGAGGGTTTAGATGCTGCTCAGTCAGAGGTGTGAACACTACCCAAGGTCACAAGGAGAGATCTGCAGAGTGACAATATTATCTAGATGCTCCACCTAAACTGGGCAAGGAGGGAGGGAAGGATGACTTTTCTGGAAGAAAAAACAGGAAAAACAGATTTGAAGTAATAACATAGACTCCATCAGGAACAATCTCAGCAAGAAAATTGTAATCCTCCACACTCAGAATGAGTCTGCACTCTGCCAACAGATGCTGAAAATTAAGCTAAGTGTCAGCCCAGAAGGACCAATGTTCTACAGAACCACTCTGCACCTGCATGTAAGCTGAGTGATGCAGTATACACACCTTCTGCAAAACACACATGTGCAGTGTGTGTGGTGGGAAGGAAAGAGCAAGGCTGCCTCACAGCACTGTTCATGAACAGGTGTGTACTGGATTTTGGAGACACTTGGTCAAACCAGAGAAGACCTTGTAGAAGCCCTTAGGCAAGTCCTCTACTCTCAAGGGCCTTGAGTCATGATTACGATTTCAGGTCCACTTAGAAAGAGTAGCCCAGTCTAGGAGACGGAAGTAGGCTTGACAGGAGAAGACAGAATTCTCAACACAATGAACTATACTTAGGGAGAAGACTCATTCTCCTTCTTGTCTCACCACAGTCCCAGCCAGGGGACAGTGTAGGCTGTATTCCTATAAGGACATTCCCACAGCTCACTACAGGCAAGGCCCATGCAGGTTGTGTTTGATTTGGTTTTACATGAAAATTAAACCATTTCCACTTCAGATCTGTGACCAGCAAATACCACATAGCTGGCACCCCAAAGTTAAAGTCAGAGCTACAAAAATAATCAGGTAGAACATGCTGGTTTCAAATGTACCAAGGAAATCTTATTTTTCTGGGCTTGAAGAAAACTTGAAGTCAGCATTACATACCCCACAGTCCCCTAAGAGAGCAGATAACCCAAAGCAATTCCTCATGACACACACTCACCTCTCCCCTCTTCTGGCCTCTGGGACTCTACTCTTGCCCCATTCTCATGTCCCATCTACTTTTCTCCAGGCCCTTCTGATGCCCGCCCTTTAAGTCATCCTTTTATGGCCTTCTTGGATTCTCCTGGTGTCCTCTGCTTGCCTCTTTCCCAGTCCCAGTAGAGTGCCACACCTTGTCAGCTCCCCAAGCTTAGGCCCACATCTTCTGCCAAAGCCCTCACACCTATCAGCTGCCAGGGCCACTGGGTCTACTGCCAAACAATGCCCTATCTCAGCTGGCCCCACCCATTTCTACTGCCTAAGTTCTAGGCCTGCATCATGTCCCATCTTGATGGATTTAACAACCTCCACATCCAAGAGACAAACTATCTCACAGTGTCTATTTCCTATCTCCTGAGAGGCTCCTGACCTCCCCGTAGGTTGGGCTGGATATTCCTATCTGTCACCTTCACCCAGTGCCACACTGTCACACAGTCTGTGACACATGGCAGGGCACACAAATATTTAGAAAATGAGTGAATAAATGATGCCTCTAGCTAAATCCTAAATTTATTCCCCAAAGTTTTTATGACAAAAAGATACAGTTCTGTCACTTGATAGAACAACTAGAAATATGAATTCTGGATCAATCTGCCTGCCACAAAACAATGTTTCAGTTCAATTCAAAACTTAAACTCATTTAACCTTCAACTCAACTCAAATTCAAACTGATCAAGAGCCATCCTTACATTAGTATCAAGGAGCTGATCTAATTACTGATCCAATTTTAAAGGAAATAAATGTAACAAACCAAGTATATTTTGATAGTTTAGAGTTTAAACAATATTTACATTTTCAAGATAAAAACCAAAACTTATTCACTAGGTAAAGACAGTTTAAACATCAGATAGTATTAGACATATGAACAATAAAAAAGTATTCTGGAAAATAAATTCCAAAAAAATATGAGAAACAGATTAATAGTCTTCCATACCACAAAGCTGTGCTCTATAGGAGGAGAGGGAGACAATCAGGAGGTACCACCATGGCTCAGAGGAGGGCATCCAAAGACACAGAGGCATGACTGAGTCACCTCTCCTGCTCAGGTTTAGTGCTTCCCTACAGAATTGTGCATTTGTACATGCCACCCAGTGACACAGACAGGGCAAGCACATTCCCAAGGATAAATCACTGTATCTCTACTATTTACACAATAAATCTGGGGCATGGATTTCCAAACTGGATATTCTTCTTCCCAGCTGTCAGCGCTCAGATACCCAGCACAGCACTGCCTGGAGCTCCCAGTGGGGTCATCTCAGGTGGCCTTTCAGCAGTTGGTTAGAGGGGTGTTGAGCAGAACTTCATCTGGGGAGAAAGATCAGCTCCACATGGGACATTTGGAAACAAAATTCAATTAAGTAGAGGGAATACTCATCTCATCCCCCAAACTTGATCCTGAAAACATCACTGGCCTTTCTTCACCCCACTTCCACTTCTTATTGATGAAGTAATGCTGCTACCTCCAACTTTATGGCAGTGTGCCAAGGATGCAGTGTTATGACAGACAGAGCTCCTGGAGGGGCTGGGACTGCCCAGGATAAGCCTGTCCCCACCAAGTCCTACCTCCCTCGTGCCTGCAGCAGTCCCACAGCTCTAAGAGAAAATAAAACTGGCTCCAAGATGTTATAATACTGTCATCAATGCCACACTGTTTTTCTTATAAGGGCTTATTTAATATCATTTCCCATACAATTTGAATAAGGCTGTTAACTTTTAAGACCATAGCTAATTAGAAGCAGGAAATCAGAATAAGGTAACTGAGAGACAGGAAAATACAGATAGGCAGCAACACGGGGGTGAGGTGGAGTAACTATGGGGCTACATCCAATTCAACAGACACCAAACAGGAAGGATAACTTGTTTGGGTGACTGCAGTCATGCCATCAACTCCAGGCCTGTCCTAAACGCACACAATGAGGACCAGAAACCAATACTACAAAGCCATTGGGGTAGGGCACTGCTGTCTTGGCTAATGCCATCCAAAGTGGCCACTGCGTGGTTACAAACACGCACTGGCTACACGTTACAAATCACCACAAGCCTCGACACAACACAGGATCCTTCTCTTAAGGCAAAAGCTGCTGCTGGGAAAGAACGTAGAAAGGCACACACATTTATCCAGGAAATAATATCCCATAACCTGCAGGCAAACGCAGGTGCTGGCTACCACAACTTGCAGTAGTGCTGGCACATGATAGGATGGCTGGGGATATTTCCCGTAGTGGACAGTGTATCACATAGCATAAACTCTAATTAGGGCTGGACTGTGCCAAGTTCTATGTGTCTTCCTCAGGATAAAAGGGAAAGGCTTTCTATAGCAAGGCGAAGGAGACAGGCACCTCCTGGGAAAGCTGCCATCCTTCCAACGCAGGAGCAGACGGCAGTGAAGTCCAACGCCTCCGAAAGGAAGCTTACTGTTAAGAGCAAGGGATTTAAGGATTTTTATTCCAACATGCCTCACAGGCAAAAACATCCACCTTTCCCTGCTTGAAGCTCAGCAATTTACCTCTGTTACCCTAAAGTGCACGTATGCTCCAAATGTTAGAAACTTTTAAAAAAAAAAATCCTGGACTGACAGTTAGTTCGTATTTTGGACCCACACATTTGTAGCTGTCATTCAACCATTCTCTTCTTCTTTCCAAGAGGATCCTGGCAGCCTCAGAATTAAATGAACTGGCTTCCTTCTGACTTATGGACACAGGCATGCAAGTCTGCCAATGCTGCCTCCCTACAACAGCCGTGAAGTCGATAAATAAAACTTTTAGGCTGTCTTTTTTTTTGGAGATGGGTTCAGAATGTAAAGACTCAGCATGCCATTGACACCATCATCGTCTATCCCAACCTCAGGTAAGCACTGAGCCAACAAAACAGACTCCCAAGAAACCAGGGGATAGGGAACAAGTCAGGAGGACAAAAGCCGTGAAGCCATGCATGGTTTTCATTTTCAAGATCAAAAGTCATACAACTTCACAATGGATGTGCCACATCCTTCAGTGGCTATGTAGCACTATTCTGGGTTCCTGCCACTCCAGAGAGGGCTTTTATCTCATCTCATCTGCACAATATGACTCCCACGGAGCACAGGAAAGCCCTATGTTAAAGGGCTCAGAAAGCAGAATTGGCAGAGCCACAGTTTTCAGACCATGAATTCATGTGAAAGTAGATCACGTTCTTTCTTTTACCTTACTGAGGCCTGAAGCCACCACCCAAAGGCTGCCCCAGTAAGACAAGCCTCACAAGTGACCCTGCATGCATTCCTTAGGACCCTTTCTGTATAGGAATGAGGGATTCCTCACAAGAATCAGTGGTACAGAGAAGAAACATGGGGCTCCCTCTCTAATCTTCAAGCCATCAACCTGAAAGACAAAGCCACTGCCCATAGCTAAAGGACACAGTGCTGTGAGTGTTCAGCATAGAGTAAAACAGATATGCAGTTTGTGTTATTGAGAACATAAGTCACAAGAACAACTCCCTATCCTCTACTGAGAATTTATTCCTCTCAGTCAAACAAAAAGCACAATCCTTCACCCTGGCAGGCTTCACAGACCAGAAACAGAGCCAGGTGCCAGAGCAGATAGCCCCAACTCATAGAAACCCGTGGCTCCTTTTAAAACTCAGTTTCCACAAAGCCAAGGAGAGCTTGCAAAGTCTTCCTCATAGAAACATATTTATTTGACTCCAGAGACTTCCTTAAGGAGTACTCTATAAGTAATATAATTGCATTTTTAAGCATAAACAACACAAACCATTATTTCAAGCTACTGAAGGAAAGCAGCAAGACAATTGAACTTATTGCAGGGAAGAACCCTGCAAAGCTGCCCTCAGATGAGATTTTTGGCTGGGGTATGTCCTTAAGAATGGACTGTCCTCCTTGTTAGATCAATCATAACAAAGAGCTATGCATACCTGTATTAAATTTCCCAATCTGTCTTTCTGACCAAGTTATGAATTTCCCAGGAAGGATTTCACAGCCAGTGGACCTCGAAGAGCCAGCTAAAACTCAGGCTGCTCCATAAAGACATCACTAGGTAGACTATCACAGCATAGCAGTCACTTGACAGCATAGGGCTGAACGTTGCATGTGCTGAGAAGTCCTCATTGACCTTCATTGAAGTCCAACTTTGTTACTCAACACACATGAAGGAAAAAAGTAAATGCATGCAGAAAGTATCAAAAACTATTGTTGAAAGCGAAGCATCCAAAGGGCTTCACAAGCCTTGCTTCCCTTCAGAAAGATCTCAAAGGTGTCTTCACCTTGGAAACATGGCAATGACTTTGGCACATTTAAAGAACAAAAGATGGCAGCACATCTGATGGCATCTGATAAGTCCCCTCCCAAGAGAAGCATGAGGCCATGCAGGAATGCCCTCATGCTTAAAGGGCCCAAGCCTTTGGGATAGGAGACCCTGTGCAGCTAGGCAAGTCCTTGGAGGAGAGAAAAGCCTGATTTGTGGCATGTACCCAGCCTCCACACCAGAGCTGGCTGGGGCAAGATACAGAATGGCAGATGTGCAAACATCGTAAATGAATCACTGCCACAAAGAGATCAGGTAAGTCCTCTAAGGGAGGAAACGCAATTTTTCTTGAGATGCAAAATACTTCATAGTTTATATTTTGGTTAGACTATGTAATTTTCATCAGTATTATATTTGTATATTTTTACTAAAAGGTTTATATGAGAAAAAAATGAAAGAAAAGGTAAATCTTTGATATGTGAAAGATGAGCCACATGCAATTCCCTCTAGCACCCAAGACCCAATACTTTATCTGCTCGTTTTCATAATGTAACTATGACCCAGGGTCATACTATCTATTTTTTCACATAATCAAACACTGAAGTCAACTTTATCGAACACTAAGCAAGCATCAAAATAACATTAGGAAAATAAACATACCTACCACAAACTTTCTCATTAAATTTTAGACATTGTGGGGTAAAGAAATGAGGCTAAAGCTCTACAGGCAAAGGCAGATAGCATGAGGTTACAGGAGATCAGTCCAGCTCCTACCAAGCCCATGTACTCTTGTATAAGACAATCATTAGTGGCAATGTGATGTGAGGAGGAACATACAAAATTAAAACAGCACCACTTTCTAAATGATGCTCTTCCTTCAGATATTTTAGGAATAAAAAGGTAGTTCATTAATTCAACCTATATAAAATGGAAACCAGTAGTCAATGTGTGAAGCCATACATATAGGTAAATGAACTACTTACAATGTGAGAATAGGAATTAGACTTGTACAGAAGTGCAAATGGAATTTCATTGAAGACAGACATCAGTGGTCAACCTGAAATTCACCTTCTGAAGAAAGTAACAAGGCTTGGGAGGAAATAAAGGTGATGCCATCACTCCTAAGAATCACACAGAAGGGTGACAGTGGGATCCCTGTAGCACAAGAGGCTCCCTGAAAAGCCTACCTGCATTGCTATCATCACTGCTCTTATGGTTTGGGGTGATTATTAAGTAAAAGGAGGGTTACCTGAGCACAAGCTGTGATAACTGTAGCAGTTGATCTAAGAATGGAGATGGTTATGAGGTAGCTAATAGGCAGCATAGATAAGGCGGGCAGAGGGATAACATACACCTCCGTGGGATGGACCAAAATTTCACCTTACAACACAGAATGGCATGCATCTTAAACCTAATGAAGTGCTTCTTTCTACAATTTTTTATTTAATATTTTTAGAACCCAGCTGAATAAACAGCAGAAAATCATGGGGGAAGGAGGGACCACCCTCAAGAACAAAGTATTCAAAGTATTCAAAAATCAGTTTTACCAAAAACATGTAATGTCTCCGTGTGAGAAATTATACGGCACTGATGAGGAAAATAAAAGAGAACTCAAAACAACATAGAGATAAATCATATTACAAATTAATAAACTCAATATTGAGATGTCAACTTCCCAAAGTTGACACATTGAACTCCCTATCAAATCCTAATAGGAATCTTGGCAAAATTTGACTGCTTATTTCAAATGAGAAGCTGAGTGACCTAGACGCTCAAACCACCTTTTTTAAATGGCAGCTAATGGACACACCT
>RJWT010000383.1:39425-70521 GCA_004365215.1 Cuniculus paca
ACAAAAAAAAAAAAAAAAACTGTGCCTCACTAAAGAGTAATTCAAAATGGGTCATAAATCTAAACATAAAAAACTAAAAAAAAATAAAGTTCTTAAAAGAAATTGTAGAATATATTGGCAATACTACAGCAAGTAAATTTCTTAGAGAAGACAAAAATCTGTACAAAGTAAAGGTAAAAACTGATAAACTTCCTAAAAGTTGAAATTCCAATCAAAAAACATTATTAGCAAAACAAAAATTTGAGCAACTGTGAAAAAAATCACAGTTCATGTATCTGACAAAGGACTTGCATTCAAAATCATAAATCAACAAACACAAATTAAGAAAATCAGATAGAAATGGGCAAAAGACCTGAAAGTGCAAATTAAAACTTCAATGAGATAATATTTCATATTTACCCAAAGGACTAAAATTTTAAAACCTGATAATACCAAGTGCTGGCCAAAAGAGCAACTGAAACTTTCACACATTACACTTAAAATGACAGAACTTTGGGGGAAGTTTTGGCAAGTTCATCAAGTTAAATAAACAATGGCCAGTAATTCATCACCTTGAAATTTACTCAAGATAAATGAAAAGGAATGTCTACAAAAAGGTTTCACCACAAAGAGGTTTGACAAAGAATCCGCAAACATGATTGACTTAAAGGCACATGTGGTGCATTAACTAACTAATGAACACTTTGTAGCACCCAGCTGAACTAAATCATCATGGTGCTGGGTTTGGAGGGTCCACCTGAGGATTGTTACCAACAGCATAAAAAGAGAACTGGAGGGGAAGATGATGTGTTGTTGATTCTCCTGGATGAACTTGTCACTCTGGTTTTCCTGACATGAACCCAGCTGTTCTCATTGTGGGGGAGCTCAGGTCCTCGCTGTCACTGAGAACGGCTGCAGTTCTCTTTGAGAGAGTGCTGGTCCTTACCTTAGCATCTCTTCCTGCTTCCAGTGCAGAACCCTCAGCTTGCTGGCACAGATCCTTCATTCTGCTGGTACAGACCTAGCTTTCACCACTGACCTTTGGGCCTTCCCAGTACAGATCCTTGGTACAGACTTGTATGAGATATTGTGTTGGGCTCGAGGCCTCCAGTTGGACTTGTGGAGGACATTGCCATGGGCTCTAGGTCTTCAGCTGGATTCGTGCAGGACATTGTCATGGGACCAAGCTCTCAGCAGGATACTTTGAGTCTTTAGTGTGTGGATAGATCTCTGGCACTCTTTTGCATTTAACTCTTTGGGCAAATATTATAAAATAACCCTATAAATTGTGTGTCCTCTATTAAACCTTTTCTCTTATAAAACCTGATTATGACACACAAGAGAACTTTCCAAGGTGTTCTAGATCTTAGCAGGGGTCTCAGTCTGGAAAACAGAGAGGAAAGCTGGGAGACAACTGAGTTCCTCAACATGCTCGCCCCTCCACCCTCTACAGCAGTGATAGTGAACCTTTTAGAGAATGAATAGCCAAACTACAATCCAAAATGCACTTATTGATTGCAAAGGGCCAAGACTGCAATTAAACCTGAATATGAGGCTTTAGTTTAGGAAAGGAAAAAGAACACCTCATATTAACATCTTCTATCTTAAAAGAAAAACAATACACATGCTACGTGTTCACCACCACTGTTCTACAGGGTACCTACAAATGCACGTTCCTGTCAGATGTCAGCTGCATCTTATTTAGGCCGTTATTTGGCAGTTGCTTTCACAACTGAATCTGATTCTAACTTCAGACAATTCATAAGATAGGAACTCAAAATTAAGCCTCTTCACTCTATTCCTATAAGATCATAATGGGTATTAAACCAAATATCTTATAATGCATACTTTTTACTTTTTCTTCCCCAAATTTGTTGTAAGGAGTACCTTCACTTTTTCACTAAAAGGAAAAAAGCTAGCACATAATTTCTATGATTTATTGAGCAACTGAACATGCAAAGAGACAAAATGACATTTTCCCCTACAAATTATTTGGTGCCTGTGATATTCTGAACACCACAACCAGATGGTTCTCATAGAAACTGAGAAGAGAGTATTCATATAGTTCAAAGGTTTGCTTATTTTTCAGTCTCAAAAAAGGCTATATTGATTGTAACATGCAGCTCTACAGGAAAAACCCCGACAGTGGAGGGAATGCTGATATTTATTACTGCACTTGTGCTCATTATGGCTGTCTCTGACAGGGGTCCATTAAAATCAATTTTTATGTTTCTTATGTATTTTCTTTATCTAATGTTCTTGGCATTGTGTTTATTAGCCAGTTAAGACAAATGCCAAGTATAGGAGTGGGTGGTTTTTTTCCTTCTGTCAGAAATAACGAGAACTGCAATTTTAATGCAACTGCTCACAATCAATGAATAGAGGAAATTAAATGTTACATTTCAGAACAAAACATTAAGAAGCGCTTTAAATTTTTTATGTTTTTACAATTAGAGAAATATAGTGAGGATCATGCAAAAAGAGAAACATGTATCCTCTTGGAAGGAAATGGCAACACTCTCCAAGCCTCTGGAAAGGACGGTGGGGCTTTTCTCCTGGCGTCAGCACTCACAGCACACACACCCACAGCTCCACATGCCTCCAGGAAGACCATGGAGCTTCACAAGACAATTCCAGAACAGCCATGCAAGCCTCACTGGGTGGGCCCTGACAAACTGAAGATGGGGCTTGATTTTTTTAAAAAATCAAGATTAGGTGCATGTCTCCTGACTACCAAATTTCCAGAGACATTCCTCTACATCATCACCCGGATTCAAGAATCAAAGTGCTCAAAGCTCATAGTCAAATTCCTCCTCTGCTAAAGAAGTACAGATGAATCAAATGTCTCAGAGGTACTAATCAAAAGTTATATCCCTGTGGTGAATCAGAGATGGAGAATTCATTCCCTGGCAACACACAGTGGCTGAAAAGACAATCAGAGCAAACCACATTCAGAGACACTAATATATGTGGCTGGTAGTGTCAGGGTCTGCGTTATGCTGCGATCATTGGAAAACAAGCAATAATAATAAAAACATTTTCTGAACTTCCTTCCAGTGCTTTCCACCCATACCACACAGGCAGCAAGCCATAGTACTCACACTTACTCAGTGTTAGAGGTCTTCTTGTTTAGCAGCCGTATCCCATGCAATCCTTGCTCACAACCAGATATCTCTATTTTCCCCAAAGGGCTGTCCAACATTTTGTATTTCATCTCACAGGTCCTGTCCATCCTGCCAAGGACCTAGATAAAAACAATTTTTAAATCAAGAAAGTGTACGTAGAAGCATTTGGACATGTATAAAGCACAACAGAAGCACCAGTTATTTAACACACAAGGTATGTTCCAAAGCTTTTTCCTCATTGTGGGAATTTAATATGTCACTTTTACAATATAGTCACTTAAAGACAAAATTACACAATTACCTAGAGCAGCCAACCAACAGACACTCTCCTTGCATTTCCTTAAATTACTATATCCCTATCCTCAACCATCTTTAATCAATGCACAGTTAGAGAAAGCCAATCTGGCATGAGATGCTCTTAAGTAGTACCTAAAACTATGCTGACCTTGTCTAATAAAATGATGACCAGATGATGAAAACCAAAGACAACCCTTTCTGTATTTTGAATAAAATACAGTAAAACCTTGGTTTGCAAGCATAATTCATTCTGGAAATATGCTTGTAATGTAAAGTACTTGTACATCAAAGTAAATTTCCCCACAAGAAATAATAGAAGCTCAGATATTTGTTCCACAATCTAAAAATATTCATATAAACCTATAATACTGTAATACAAAATGATTAAAAATACAAAATAAAAAGAAAAACAAATTAACCTGCACTTACCTTTCTAAGCCTTTATGGCTGGTGTGAGAGAAGATAAGAGAGAGTTGGGTTATTGTGTAGGACAACTTTCACTATGTTAAAGGAATCACTGCTATCTATTGGTTCAGTGGAATCT
Source organism: Cuniculus paca (assembly GCA_004365215.1). Classification (NCBI taxonomy): domain Eukaryota; kingdom Metazoa; phylum Chordata; class Mammalia; order Rodentia; family Cuniculidae; genus Cuniculus; species Cuniculus paca. Next base: position 43,371 of record RJWT010000383.1, read on the forward strand.
TTTTCTTTTTGTGCAACTTGAACAAGGAACCTAACCAATGACACTTGCTTTTGCGTCCTTTTGAAGATTTCATGGAAATGTGACATTATGTTGCTGTTAAACAGATTTATCGCTTGCACTGCTATAGTCTTATTCAGGTGGTGCTTTTCTAAAAATTTTGCACTGTTTCCCACACTTTACACATCTCCCTAATCTCAACGGAAGTGAGGAATTCCTGTGCCTTTTTTTCATCCTCTGCAGATGAGATCTCCTCAACCTATTGTTGTTGGGAGATGATTACCCACAATCTCACAGCAAAAGCAAGAGAAAGAGAAGGGCCATTAGCTCAGTTGTGATCATGTGATGTTCAGCATGATGCACTACTAATATTGCAAGACATCTCACATTTATCTAGTTAAAATTAGAAATATTTGCTCATCTTGAGAAACACTTGCAGAACAAGTTGCTCGCAATTCAAGGTTGTACATTAAGAAGAAAAGCCTGGAACTGAGAGTGTAGCTCAGTTGTTGGTTAGCATGCACAAGGCTAGGCATGCCTTGGTAGTCCAATTCTCAACACTATCAAAAGAAGGGGAAGCATGTATGAGATGCTTTATACAGCAGAAAAAAGCAAGACTGAGCCAGCACCAACACAGGGCACCTGTTAACTTGTTAGCAGGTCCGCAGGAGACAAATGAGCAGTGCTGCAATGAATCACTATGCTGTAGAAAAGATATGAACTTAATTTACACTCAGAGAACTGGGCAAATGCTGTCCTGTGGAAGCCTCCTCTGGATTAACAATTTTGATAGATTTTAATTTTGGTCAACATAGCAAGGGCTAAAAACAAAGGTATACTAAGAGTTGTAAAAAGCCAGCAATGGAGTTTAGAAAAATTAATATTCTATGAAAATCACCCTCATAAAGGTGAGAGGATAATGCAGAGGAACTAGTACCTGTATCAAATTGAGCCCTTTGCTCTTTTTTCCCTTGTAACTCCTTAGGAACCTGGAAACACGGGCTTGCTGCCGCCCCACTGCCCTCTACACCAAGGATTCTCCGAACTCCACCTGTAATCCCATCTACCAGGACAGCGGGAAGCACATGACCTCTGTCCAAGACCTTCCTCTAAGTAGCAAACTTAGGAGCCAGTTCATCTTTCTTGCTGCCTCTGCTTTTTTGTGCTAAAGCTATTTGAATGAACTTGTCCAAGATCATCACCTTGCAAAAATGTTCTCCTCTATCAAGCATTTTATGGAATGACATTACCATCTACCTTCTCTATCCCAAACCAGGACTTTCCTAGGAATTCTCCTCTAGCCCACCATGTTCACACCTGTGCTTCAGTAAGATCTTGTTATTTTTCATCATGGCAGTTTCACCTAGAGGCCTTCATCAAACCTCACCTGCATGGGCAATGCCTTCCTCATGACTTTTTTTTTTGTAATGTAAAACCATGTATTTAATTCTAAGTCAAAACACTTTCACAACAGTGAAAATTAGTGACTAGTCTCAGTATACTGCTGTACACACTGCCATTTTCTGACTGTGGTCACAACCTAGGTCCTAGTCCACAAGGGTGGCAGTAGGGTAGAGGCAAAGAAAACATGCACAAAAGAAAGGGAAGCAGCCTTGGCAGAGGAGTGAGGAGCCTGGTAAACGGCAGGGGGAAGGGGATTCCATTAGTGCTGAGCCAGCAGTCCCAAGATGGCTCTCTTGCCCTAGAGTCTAACAGAGGGTGAGTGGAGACATATAAAGTTCACAATCAGGGCACACAGCTAATCCAGCTTTTGCTACCAAGTTCCTAGTATACTTTTGCTGGGGGTTGGGGGTCTCTCCTGGGTTCCATTTTATTAAATATTCAAAATGATTTGTCTTCCTACCCACAACTCTTCTTTAATCTTTCTTCTGGGCTCAACTGGCTGAAGTTAACTCTTTCTCTACTAGCTGGGACCCCTGTACTAAGGTACTAGGGGAATAAACCAGAGCAAAGACAACCCAGGGGCCCTGTGACTTCAAGCCCAGATGATGACAAAAAAAAAAACAACAGCACTCTTGAGGGGGTACCCAAGAATGTTTAAAATTCATCAAGCATACTGTAAAGCAGCTGGCTCATTCCTACCAACTGGATTTGGCAAACCAACTACCTACTCAATACTTTATAATATATTTTTTAAACACTGAACTCTAGTATTAGCAGGTACAAAGTAAAAGCGGTGGTGACCTTACTGCTGGGGCTTTCTACTATTTGTTGGTTATCGCTGGGGGTGATCCAGGAATGGTGAGGATTGACAAACTGAACAAGAAGTCCCCCGCAGAAGTCTGTCTTCCCTCACCACAGAGGTCTCCAAGAAGCTGAGCTTCTAGAATGAAGTCTGACAGACCAAGCAAGAATTGTCCTACCAGGTGCACTGTCTATCTGCCTAGCACTACACTCTTGCAATCAGGATGAAGCTTATAACACTGAAAACAAAATCAAGGGCTTGGGAAGAATAATTTCCCTTAGATTGCACAGGAAGGAAGACCACATCATATCATTGTGTAAAGGCTCCCTAAGCCTGCTGTCTGGTTTTACAAACTATCAGGGGTTGCTGCTCAGGTGTCACACACTTCCCCAGTTTTAACACACATACAAGGAGTTTTCAGGAGGACTCTATCAAACCATACCAAAAGCAGGGACACAAGTGGGTCATCTTCCTCCCTGCCTCTTCATAATGGACAACTTGGTTTCTGAGGATGGTGGTCTTCCACGTGCAGCAGAGCTGATCTGACAAAGCCTGCAGCTTCTTCTGGGCAAAGATGCCCTCAGACTTTCTACGGCACAGGGGACACAGATACTTGCTCAGTTGTTTCTGCATCAGAACTCTGAATGCCATGGAGGGCCCAATTCCAGGTCTTTCTTAATGTACGGCAGGTAGTCCCAGTTTCAGCAGTAGTCTAGGTCATTTGTCCTCTGGTGGCAGGGCAGATGAATATAGTTTTGAGGGGAAAGAAAGCTAAAAGGAAATCTGTGAGTGAAGCCACAGGTGTTACAAAGGACAATCTACAGCAGGAAACCAGGAGGTCATTTACGCTGCTCTCTGGGGGCTCAAAACCCTGAGCAAGGCCCAGAGCCAATAAATGATCTTTGGGTCTCTGTGAATTCATGAAGTGACTTTAGTTGCTGCATTCCTGGGATAACAATATTTTGGGACTCTGCTAAGAAGAGGAAAGGGAGGAAAGAGGACAGAGTGTTGCTTCATTTCTTTACAACAGAATCCTATACACTAAAAAGATTATCAAAACCCAAATAATAGGAGGCCGAACAAAAATACATGAAACAGTATAACAATGAGGACAAAGAGGGCCCTCTGGAAGAAGCTGTCTGTCTGCCATGTCATCACATGGAGAGGAACAATTGTGACCTCCCACAGCTGATCGGTTTTGTTATAAAGTCTCTGAAACTCCATTTCCATTTAAATAATTGTTTTAATCTATAGAATGAATAATAAATACATAGATAGAATGGTCAGCATAATCATTAGAGGGAGTGTATACAAAGACCTGGTGTGAAAAAGGGAATAGCCCTTGGCTTGGATACCCTGCCCTTCTCAAACATCTTACAAACAGCATCAAAATCTTGCCTATTCTTCAAAAGTGAATGCCACCTCTTCTCCCTCAGTCCTGGAGTTCCCCCTCACTTCTTTATTCTGTAACCATTCCCAGATGCTTCAGGGCAGGGAGCTGGCATCCCACAAAGACACAGGCATCATATGCCTAAGGGCCTATAAAATATTTGTTGAACTAAATTATTGGTGTGTCCACTATTCAGGACAACCGTCTGTGACAGCATTTCCATAAGTGTGTTCACAGGAGACACTGCTTAGAGAACAGGGTTCCAGGGCAAAGTGAGGACCTGTATGTGCTCTCTCCCCTTATATAAACTCATTGTATACAGAAGATTAAAAGCTATAAGCAAAGAGCCAAGTTGATGTGTGTTTAACTGTCAAACGTAGCTCACCATAGAGCAGTGTTTTTTACCATCTAACCCTGCTCAGGTTGAAGGAACTGTTTCCTAGCAGAGCTAGAGACAGGAGGCCTGGGCACAGTGCTTAGATGGGGAATGACCCATCACCAACCAGCACTAGTATCAGGCAGTATCTTCCTGGCAAGCATGAGAAACTGCTCCAAGCTAGTTTAAGCACAAAAGCAATTCCAAAGCTCATAGGAATTGCTCATAGCCTTCTGGGAAGGCTAGGTGAGCAGGCTCAGAAAACAGTGGAACCAAGACTGGCCACAGCCCAATCTCAGAGACAATCAAGCCTCAGGAAACATCTGTGGGGCCAACCGGGGACAGCAGAAGCAGTGGCTGGCACTGTTACCACCACTGCCCTGGAAAAGGATACAGCATCATCACCACTGGCACACTCTGCTGCCCTGCCTCCTGATCATCAGGTTCTGATTCAAGTCCCAGGCAGGAGCCAGAACCTGGAGTTGGGACCTGGTCAGGAAAGGTCTGTGCACAAGCAGCAGAGGGCAGAGACATCCCAGGAAAGAAGGGTTGCCAAATTGGTACCACAGGAGTTTGGGACACCACATACACTACAAATATTCAGACTGGGAATGCTCCAACTTGGAAAGTCAGTCCGACATCGCTATACTACCCTCCATTTTTTAATTAATAAAACAGGAATGCTACTCCCAACTCAAACCTCACATTGCCCTTTGGCAGTCTTACTGGAGATGGCCAAGCCCAAGGTTCTGTGACTTGCTCACTATGGGTGTGCTGGGAGCCAGTGCTCCACCCTGCACAGGCCATACCTTGTGGTCACTCCAGCTCAAGTATCTGGGAGACATACTCAGTGTGCAGAGATAAGGCAAAGGAGGTGGCAGGATTAGGCTAGGAGAGTAACTGAGGGAGAATTTCACAGCAGTGATGGAGGAATGTCTGAGATCTGTCCCACAAGAGGGTAAAGCTTACCCCTGCCAGCTCAAGGAGCAGAGCTTCACGTGGTTATCAGGTCTATGCCCAGTGAAAAGCCTCTGACCATGGACATGACTGGCTGAATGTGAGAGGTTGCAGGTCTGTAATATGGTGAAGGAAGGGCATTCAGCCTAATCTAGTGCGTCTGAACGAACTACCCAACTGAGGCTCTGCATCAAACAGCACCTCTGCCCAGCAAGTACCCAGAGGCCCCATTTTTCAGCTGGGCAAAAGGGACCCCAACATTCTGGCACATTACCCAACTGTGAGTTGTGTGCTGTCCCCCATCTCCTCTGATGAGCATCAGCGTGCACCCCATGCCCAGCATCATGGCACAGGCTCTAGGTGGTCTGACATGCCCTCTCATCCAAAGTGTATCAAGAATCACCTCCTCTGATCAGTAAGTTCCACGCATGGAACCAACCACGAAACTAGAGAAGGAGTGGCAGAACAGGAGGTTTCACCTACATTACACCAAAACTGAAAAAGAGAAATCAGTATACAACTGGAATACCTGATGCATTCAAATCTGAGTAACAGATTCCACTTCCTATCCATATTCAGTTAGCTATTTAGTTATGTAAAGTACAAGAAAGGAAAGTTCTTAGATTTGCTTACAGATGCAACAGAAACTGAAACAAACTCAACACATCTCACCTAAACAAGAGGAGATGGGACCTTCTCACTTTCGACTAAGACTCCTAGAATACCCAAGTTCTTCCGGACACAGTCTGGCTAGGGGGTGTTTTCACTGGTGTACTGTGATTTGTAAGCCTCTTAACAGAACTTTGAAGTAAAAATGCACTGTAACTGACTGCTACTTAGCCAAAAAAAAAAAAATTCTGCTCTAATCTTTATAATTTCCTCCCTTCTTAGGACTTTGGGCTTAACTTGCTCTTCTTTTTCTAGAAGTTTGAGGTGCAGCATTAGGTTATTTGTGTTTGTTCCATTTTCCTAATGTGAGAAGTCACCACTATAAATTTTCCTCTGAGGACTTCTTTCACTGTGTCCCACAGATTCCAGTAAGTTGTATTTGCATTTTTGTTTGCAGATATTGTATAATTACTTCTTTAATTTCCTCTGTGACCCATTGGTTGTTCAGGAGCATGTTATTTAATTTCCACGTGTTTATGGAGTTTTTGTGATTTCTTTTGTCATTAATTTCCAATTTTATTGCACTATGGTCTTATAAAATGCATGGGACAATTTCGATTTTCTATTTACTTAAGCATGTTCTATGGGCTCGTATATGGTCTATGTTAGAGAATGTCCCATGTGAAGCTGAGAAGAATGAATAGTCTGATGTTGCTGGGTGAAACACTCTATACACGTCTACTAAGTCCATTTGTTCATAAGTTTGATTCAGTTGTTATTTCTTTGCTGATTTTTTGTCCAGTTGATCTCTTTGTGTCAACAGGGTGTTAATGTCTCCTGTTATAACTGAATTATTGCTTATTTAATTTTTCATTTCTATTGATATTTGTTTTACATAGCTGGGTGCTCCCATATTTGATGCATATATACTTAAGATTATTGTCTCTTCCTCTTGAAATTTTCCCCTAACCAGTATATAGTGACATTCTTTATTTCTTTTGATCATTCTTGAAGTTCACATTGTCTGCAATACTCCATGTGACAGGAACCCACAAAAAAGCAGGGGTAGTTATTCTGTTTGCAGACAATGTGTGTTTCTTGTATACAGCATATTGTTGGATTTTGTTTCTTAATCCACTCTGCCAGTGTGTTTGACTGATGAATTGAGACCATTTACATGGATGGTTATAACTGATACATACTGACTTATCTTTGTGATGTTATCTTCCTATTATTGGTTCTCTACTTTTTCTCTCTATTTAACTGCTGGCCCTTCTTGGTGGTTTCTTTCTGTTGCTGTTCTTGGAATTGCGGTCATCTTTAGCTCTTTCTAGAGTATCTTTCAGTATTCTTTGTAGGATTGATTTGGTGGTCATGAATTCCTTCAGTTGTTCTGTGTCATGGAAGTATCTTATTCTCCATCAAATTTGAAAGATAGAGATGTGGTACTTTTATACAATGGAGTACTATTCAGCTATAAAAAATGATCACATTGAGGCTTTTATAGGTAAACAGATGAGACTTGAGACCATACTCATAAGTGAAATAAACCAAACCCACATGTGTAAACACCGCATTGTCTCCCTAGTGTTAAGAAACTGAAAGATTCAATAAGATACAAAATTCCCGATAAATATGGAGAAATGGTTCTGAAATCCAATGGTGCTTTTATTCTTTGATTTGATTGGTTTAAGTCCCTTTCCTACTATTTGAAGGCAATATGTGAGAAGACAGGAACAGCTCTTTTGAAAAATGAGACACTACGGTAGCCATTGCTGGTTTCTTATTGTCCAACTTGAAGGCCTGTAATGCTCTTTTGTTTTATCTGGTTTTATATTACTTTGTTTTGTTTGAGTTTATTGTCTGTAAATGTATGAACAGGCATTTTGAAGAAAGCAAGAGACACTAGGGTAACCATTGTTAATCTCCTGTTGTTATGTTTTGAAAACCTGTATAGCTTTCAATGTTCTGTTTTGAATGTTTGACTCTATTCTGTTTTCTTTTGCTTTCTTCTGTTCTGTTTTGTTTTGTTCTATTCTCTTAAAAAAAAAAAAAGAAAAAAACAGATAGTTTTGCAGGGTACATCAATCTAGGTTGGAAGTTGTTTTCTTCCAGGACTTGAAATACTTCAAGTTCTTCTTGACTTGATGGTTTGTGTTGACAAGTCTGTCATGATTCTGATGGGCTTTCCTTCATAGGTGATCTGTTTCCTTTCTGACAGTTTTTAGTATTCTAGTCTTGTGCTGAATTTCTGGGACCTTAATTATTATATGTCTAGGTAAAGATTTATTTTGGTTATGGCTAACTGGAGTTCTGTATTCCTCACTTACCTGTATGTCAGATTCTTTCCCCATGCTAGGAAAACTTTCTGCTATTATTTCTGTAAATAGTCTGTTTATGTCATTTGAATTGATTCCTGCTTTTTCACTGACACCAATCAGTTCTATATTGTTTTTCTTTGCATCTTCTTGCAAAGATGAATTGTTTTCTGGTTCTTTGTTGTTTTTAAGAGATCTTTTCTTTTGTGATCATTAGCTTCCATCCTGTTTTCAAGGTCTGAGAGTCTATCTTCAGCTTCATTCAAGCAGTTTTGCCAACTTTCAGTGGAATTTTAAACTTCCTGAATATCTCTTTGAATCTGTTTTATGCACTGTAATTCTTTCCTATATTGTTCATTCAAGGTTTCCATCAGTGTCTTCCATTCCTCTATTCTTTAACCTATGTCTTCATTAGATATACTCAACATTTCTTTCATAATGTTTATCATTTCTTCTTTTTACCTGAGAGATTATTTCTGATCTGATTTCCTCTATAGACTCATGGAATTGTTTCTTTACTTCAGTGGCTATCATCTCAGAAATTTCAGTTGTGCAGTTTCCAATGTCTCACATGTCAGTGTCTCCTGGGCATATTCTTGGTGGGCTGGAGGTCTGAGATTGTGTTTAGCTCCTTCATTTTGTCATTTTCCTAGCTTCCTCCAGATAAGCTGATTAAGTTGTTGGTGCTTACTGTGCTGACTGTCCCACAGAGTAAAGGGGTGGGCCAGGCGCCTAGGTTCCTCTGAACAGAAGTTCTCAGGGTGACAGAAAAATGACGGGCAAGACTTCTGCACTCCTTTGGCTCACCAGTACTCTCCCACCCAATGGCGGAGGGTCTCTGGGCAGAACTCTTCTGGACCCATTCTTCTCCCTGGGCTGATCCACAGATGGTGCCTGGGCACTGCACTGGGCTGGGCTGGGCAGGGCTCAGCTCCTCTCAGACCTATGAGGTTGGCCAGGGCACATTCCTGATGGATGGTGCTGGGGCACTGCACTGGGTTGGGCAGAGACGTGATCCTCTAGGACCTATGTGGCTAACCAAGGTACACTCCCAAAATATGGCACTGGGGCCTTGCGCTGGGCTGGGCCAAGCTCGGAACCTCCAGGACATGCGTGGCTAGCTAGGGTGCACCACCAAAGTATGGTGTCAGAATGCTGGGCTGAGCAGAGCTCAGACCCTCCAGGACCCACACAGCTAGCTGGTACGCGTACCCTCAAAGTATGGCACCGGGGCCTTTTGCTGGGCTGGGTGGAGCTAGGAACCTCCTGGACCTGCATGGCTAGGCAGGGCACACCCCTGAAGTATGGTACTGGTGTCTTGCTGTAGCTTTTTCATAAATCTAAAGTTATTCCAAAATCAAACTTGTTTTTTAAAACAATCAATATACATAGCGTAGGATGATTTGAAATACTTCTCCTATGTATTCTTTTTGCTTTCTACAGTAAGTATGAGTTTATTTTACAAGAAGAAGAAAGCTATTACAGTCTAGTGTGGGGTGGTGTTGATGTGAAGAACAAATGATGAAGGCGTTGTTGGCCATTGCCAGTGATCCCACCCTCTCTCACATGTAAAACAAATGTCCACTGACAATTTCTACATTGAAAAACTAAGGTATACAATGTTTTTGAGTTTTAAAAAAAGGTTACAAATAAAACAAACCCAAGCAAGTCAGAGCATAATCCATCATGCCCATAATGATGATAATAAAGTCCCTACAGGTTTGGCCCAGCATTCTCCAAAACTGACAGAGCCCTGCCCCAATCCCAACAAGGTATCTTAATAGGACACTATTCCCTTCACTTTTGTGGCTTCTCACATACCACTCACACTGCCTCAGGGCCTTTGCACTACAGCCCATGCTCCCCAAAATGCTTCTCCTTCTCATCTCTGCACAGCATACCTGGTCACTTGACTCACAGCCCTTCTCAAATGTCACCTTCTCAGAAAAGCTTTCTTAAAAGTCACCACTTCCACCTTTCTTTCTTGGCTTTATTTTCCTGTATAGCACTTACATGCTTATGAAATTAAATGAAATATATTTTGCTGTGTGTTGCCTTCACTACAACTTAAGCTCCAGTACAGGTAAAAAATATGTGACGAATCTAGTTAATGAATAAGAAGTCTGCTGAGAGTTGCAAGTCTAATAAAATGGAAAAAAATGTATAAAAGAAGGCACCACCCTCTTCCCTTCCTTTCTTGACAGGGCAGATACGATGGCTGGAGCTGTGGCAACTATCTGATGAACATGAGGGCAGAGCCAAGTGTCTTGAGAGGTTCTGGCCCCAACACTGTGAGCCACTGAATCAGCAGCAGCTGTGCACTGCTGGACTTCTATTTGTGTGAGAAAGAGCAAGCCAGTTTGTCTCAAGTCAATGTTCTGAGGAATTCCTGATCTCTTCAAACCAGACTAGTCCTAGCTGATCTATAACCCAGCACTTAGAATAGTGTCTGGTACTTTGAGGGTGCCCAGCTACTGAATAAATGATCTAGTTATACCAAGTATAACTATGATTATGGTTGAAGTGAGGACTCAGACAGAATACCGTAAGGATAATGGAAGTGTACAGCAGGAGCCTGATGGTCTATGGAGTCCAGGACTGCTCCTAAAGGTGTCAAGGTGAGAGGGAGAGTCACTTTTTGGGTGGACAGGTAGAGGAAGGCAATGTCTGAGGCAGTCTGGGGGGCAAGGTTCTGGAGCCACGAGGAGCCAGAAGGTCAGAGAAACTACAGGAGGAGCCCAGTCACATGGAAGGAGAGAGTCAGGTATGAGATGGGGCCACTGCACAGCTCTTGAAACAGTGAGGACCAGGAATAGGAAAACAAGGAAGAGGGCAGATGGCAGCAACAATGCCGCATACATCCACAACAGGGAGAAGCACTAGGAGACCAGGGTTATGATGTATGCACATGTGCATGTTTATGATCTACTCCAGGTCAGTATATGCTGTGAGCTTTCCAGGCCAGAAAAAGGAAACTCAAGCACCTTTCCTATAAGCTCAGGTTTATAGCAGCTGCACACAATAGGGCCTACTGGGACACAGGCCCCTAAGCCCTAGCCCGCTGTAGACTACCAGCTGGACCTGAAGGAACACATCTGGGGCAAACAGGGTCCTGCCAAACCCAAATAACCATTTCCAACTTGCTGGAAAACATTAAACAACCAAATGTGTCAGAATTTTATTTTATTTTATTTTATTTTAATTTATTTTTTTTTCAGAATTTTAGAATTAGACCAGAGGGTCCTGTGGCAGTTCTCAGAGCCGAAGTCTGAATGTTTACCAACAACTGTAGCCCCAGGGCACAGGCACACAAATGTGACCCCAGTTAGAAGAGGACCATGGTCCTAGGTACAATACAAAGGCTGGGGTCTCGATGGACTCCCAGTGCTGTCTGCCTATGTGGCCTTTCATAACACTTGTCTGGGACATGGCTGGGCTTCTTGTCTTCCTACTTCCCAACTCCCAATCCAGAGTCTGGCAGTGCCACAGAGCCCAGAGGGCTGCTCCCTACATCACCATTGTGGCATCCACCTAAAGCCACAAGAGGGGCTGACATTAATTGGTGGCAGAAAAAAAATTGATTTTTCATGGTTATTTGGAGACCACTGAAAAATGAAGTGCATTTTGTTTCATCTCCTTTTTAACATGAATGGCGTTTAAATAACAATGTTCTGAATTAAGCAGTTGGCGCCAGAGGCCAGTTCCCACCGTATTAAAAGCAAGAGACTCAGAGACAGCAACTGTCTTCTTTCTCCTCTACTTGAAATTTTCCAGGCTTTCTGCACATGTCTAAAAACCATCCTTCCAGAACCATCTTTACAGCTCTGTACCTAGCACTTTTAACCATTTCCATGGTCAGGACCAATGCTCAGAAACAGCTCAAAGAGAAAAAATTACCTGACTTCTTAAGCAGTTTGCACACAAGGCTTCTAAGGCCCCTGTGGTGTGGACTGGGGTGGGTAAACTGGGGGCTTAGCTGGTGTGAGGAGGACCAAACTAGCAAAGGGAACAGACCCCCATGGCCTCTGACACAGCCAGTATTGAATGAAAACAAATTCTGCCACCTCCCTGCTGAACACAGAACAGGAAAGAAGTACCAAGGAAACAGTTTTGGCCTTCATCTTTCATGTCAGCCCACCTAAACTCAGGCACAGGGGAGTATTATAATCAGAAAGAAAACAAATGTCAAAAACCTAGAAGACAGAAAATAATGCTCCCCTATCACCTAATCCAAAAGCTGCCCACAGGAGGGTGGCAGGGTTAGTGAATGAGATCAATCTTTCCCAAGTGTGACAGCTGAGAAGGAAAACATTAGGTAGATGCCAAGTCACTGGTTAAGAACCAACCCACAGTGTCTGGTAGAACCAGGGAAGTGTGCTGCATCATATTCAACAGAAGATAACCAAAGCATGTATGCATTCCTTGCACTTTAACTAGAAGTAGTCAGTTACATGGAAATGGGTCTGCCCAAGAAAACTAGATTTAAAATTTGCTCAAAAATATCACTCTGACTCATGAACACACACTTGCCAGGCAGGCCCTGTGCTGCTGAGCTATATCTCCAATCTTGAACGTTCTTAAACACACCTCGGACAACTGGCAAGGTAGCTCAATGGAAGAACACATGCCTTGAATGTGCAAGACTCTAGATTTAATTTGCAGTACCACCACACAAAAAAAAATCTATTCAGGAAAAGAACAAGAAGTGAACAAGAAGCAAGCCCTTTCTGCAAGCCAGCGCCGTGCACAGGCCGCTGCGGGAACCAGATGACAGCCTTTTCCGGGAGTCGGTGCCGTTCGCAGACCGTGGGAGAAGAGAACAAGTCAATGAGAAGCAAGCCCTCCCTGCAAGTCAGCTGTGGGGAGAGCCAGATGCCAGCCTTTTCCTATGAGTAGGCACCATTCAAAGACTGCAGGGGAAGAGAACAAGAAGTCAACAAGTAGCAAGTCCTCCCTGTGAGTCGGTGCCATGTGTTGGCCGCTGTGGGGAGAACCTGATGCCAGCCCACTCCAGCACACAGGCTGGGAGACAAGAAGTGCTAACCTCACCCCCAATCTCCCTTTCTGTAAGCAACTGGCTGATCTGGAGAAACAGGCTGTGGTGATGACTACTGAAGTAGAATACAATTTAATGCTTGTAGTGCCTAGTGTTTCACTGACGGCAGGTCTGAAGCCAGTGGTCTGATCATCTACTCAGAGGATAACAATATGCAGTGTAGCATCTATGGGGAATCTCCTTCTGAAGGTGGTGGCCATTGTTAATTCCCTATTATCTTGTTTTGAAGTCCTGTATCATTTTCATTGTTTTGTTGGGTTGGGTTTTATTCTGTTTTGTCTTGTTTGATTTTATTATATTCAATGGCATGGGCAGCTATTTCAAAGATAACAAGATATATTACAGTAGCCATTTTGGATTTACTATTATCTTGTTTTGAAGTCCTTTTGTTATGGATTAAAAACTGGTGGTCAACTTAACACCAGTTGAATTAAATCAGCATGGTGCTGAGTGTAGCTTGCCACCTGAGGGAAGTTACCAGCATAAAAAGACAGGTGGAGGGGAAGAGCAGTGGTGTTGTCAGTTTTCCTAAGTGCTGCTGTTTGGAGCCATTGTTTCTCCTGGAGGAGCTTGTCAGGCTGGCTCCCCAATATGACTTTGGCCATTGTTATGGTTTGTATATAGATGGCCAACCCCCCAGGCCTCATGTAGTCATGGAAGTGGCTGAATCTAACATTTATGATTGATTCGTTGTGTAGCACTAGGATTGGCAGTGTGAGCTCTGCACCCGCCCAGGGGTGGAGCTGACATACAATATAAGGTTGGAATGGGGGCGTTTTTCTCTCTTTGGCGCGCGGTTTGCTCTTGCCACTTGCAGCCGCCATGAACGGCTGCCCCCTTTTGCTCCGGCTGCTGCCTTGAAGTGTTGCCGCATGGCCATGCCACCCTGCCTTGGAGCCAACTGATTATGGACTGAAATCCACAGAAACTGTAAGCTAAATAAACCTCTCCTTCCTTCACTTTGGGCATCAGGTATTTTGTCCCAGCAACACGAAAAAAGTAACCAAAACAGCCATTATCATCTGAGGAGCTCCCGACCTTGTCGCTGAGAGTGTCTGCGGTTCACTTTGGGGAGCTCTGGCCCTTATGTTGAGCATCACTTCCTGGCTCCAGAGGGGAAAATGGTTGCTGTTCAAACTTCAGGAGTTGTCACACTGAATTCCTGGCATGTATTCGACCGTTCTCATTGTTGGAGGAGCACGGGACTTCCTTGTCGCTGAGGATGGCTGTGGTACTTTTTGGGGAGCCCTGGTCCTTATTTGAGCGTTGCTTTTTGGCTCCACTATAGAACCCTCAACCTACTAGCACAGATCCTTCATCCCACTGGCACAGACTTTCTAGCTTCCACCACTGGCTTTGAGCCTTCCCAGAACAGACTTTGGTGTTGTGGGCAGATATCGTGCACTTTCTTGTGTTTAACACTGGGTAACCATCATAAATAATATTATAAATTCTGTGTCCTGATTGTAATCTTTCTCCCTGCAACCCCTGACAACACCACCTTTATTGCATTCATTGTTTTGTTTTGATTGGTTTTATTCTGTTCTGTTTTGTTTGACTTTATTATGTCTGATGGTATGGGCAGCTATTTGGAAGACAACAAGAGGTATTATGGTAACCATTGTTGATTTCCTAATTATCTTGTTTTAAAGTCCTGTATCACTTACACTGTTTTGCTTTGATCGGCTTTATTCTGTTCTATTTTGTTTGGCTTTATTCTCTTTAAGATAAAACAAACAAAAATATTACTCTGGTTTCTTCTTCCTTGGGGAAACACCAAACAGCAGATGATGCCTGTCCACTGGGAGGGCCCAGAGGCCCTAGGCACAGGTGGCCATGGTGGCTTCCACAGAGGCTTCAGAAGTGGCCTTCAAGGCCGCAGATGCAGGCATGGCAAAGGCTGGGGCAGAGGCCGCAGGGCTCGAAGCAGTAAGGTCAAGGACAAGGAGTAGATTCCTGTCACCATGGTTGGTCAAGGACATGAAGATCAAGTCCCTGGAGGAAATTTGTCTCTTCTCCTTCCTCATTAAGGAGTCTGAGATTACTGACATTTTGCTGGGCACACTCCTCAAGGATGAAGTCCTAAAGATCATTCCTGTGCAGAAGCAAACTCGTGCTGGCCAGTGGACCAGGTTCAAGGCATATGTTGCCACTGGGGACTATAACAGTCATGTTGGTCTGAGTGTAAACTGTTCTAAGGAAGTAGCCACTGCCATTGGTGGGTCCATCATCCTTGCCAAGCTCTCCATCATTGCCGTGTGGAGAGGATACTGAGGGAAGAAGATAGGCAAGCCCAACATGGTCCCTTGCAAGGTGACAGGCCGCTGTGGCTCTGTGTTGATGCATCTGATCCCTGCCCCAGAGACATTGGCATTGCCTCAGCCCCTGTGCCCAAGAAGCTGATGATGATGATGGCTGGTATTGATGAGCGCTACATCTCTGCCAGGGGCTGCACTGCTACTTTGGGCAACTTTTCTCAGGCCACCTTCATTGCCATCTCCAAGACCTACAGCTACCTGACCCCTGACCTCTGGAAAGAGACTGTGTTCACAAAGTCTCCCTACCAGGAATTCACCGACCATCTTGTAAAAACCCACACTAGAGTCTCTGTCCAGAGGACTCAAGCTCCAGCAGTAGCTACAACATAAGGGTTTTTACACAACAGAAACAAAAAGAATGAAATTTGTCAAAAAAAAAATATCAATCTGGAGTCTAATGTCCTGGCCCAACAAACGAGAAAAGAAAAATGATTCCCCTGGTTTGTTGTTAATTTCTGCACAGCCAACTCCATGCAAATAAAAGAGAAATTCTGTACTCAAATTACATGACTATGTTTTCAAGTGAAGAGACTCATTGTATCAGAAGCCACATCCCAACAACACTGCTGGGGTCTTGCACTTGCAGGCTTCCAGGTCGTGGGAGCCCCTGTGGGGCAAGGCAGGTCTTTTTCATGACTACCATTAGAGACAGACTTTTATGACTACCACTAGAGATAGCATGCCAGAGCACCTTTCGGATGAAGATAGTTTGGTTGCAAAGAACACTCTACAAAAACGCTGGGAGTAGAGGATGGGGCAGATTGGGCCCTTGCAGTTAAGGGTCCAGAAGCTTCCCAGGCACCAGCATCTTGTTGAAAGGCTCTGCACAGTCCTGTACATAACACAGTACATGCAGCACATTAAAACACAGAAGTAAAAGCATCTATATGTCAATGCTAAGATTTGGAGGAACAGCTGAGGAATTTGCTCCCTGGTCTGTAAACCAAGCATCACTAGATATGAGCTGGCATTGTCTACATTTAAAGATCATACTTAAAAAATAAAACCCGGTTTCCCTCCAAACTTTTCATGTAGGTGCATCTATTGAGATAAGAATGAGTAGCTACCTTCTTCTGTGATTCTCCAACCCTCTTTGAATCTGTGCCATCAAGCAAAATCAAGGAGCAATTAGAAAACCCACTGCTGAATGTGTTTGTGTGTGTAAAAGAAATAAATCACACATAGAGAAAAATGAAAAAAGAAAACAAAACAAAACAAAACGACACTTTTCTATGTATACAGATTTAACAAATTGTTCCAGAAATCCCCTGGAACTTCAAGCACTTCTGAGAAACATTTCCAGATGACAACAATCATTTGCAAAACCATTGGAATAGTTGTGCCAAACAGACCATCTAACTGGATACTGGTCCATGAGAAAAGAACAGGATACAAAAGGGGCTCTACAAATCTTTTGGGAAGATTACAAGTACCAATCATCTATTTCCTTAAGAAGTTTCCTAAAAACTTTTCCTAACTGCCAGGCCACTGCAGACCACAGACATATACACACAAAGATGTTCCATGAACTGACACATCCCAGGGTTGGGAGGTGCTCATATCTCTATGCATACACAAAGGGGGTCCAGTGGACAGCTATACGAAACACAACCACATGCGTAGCATGGTCTATCCTCTAGCTAATTAGTTGTTTGCAGGAAAACATTTTAACACCAAAATGAGAACAAAATGGGAAAACCACAAAAAGTTTAAAGTAAAGCAGGCAACTTTCTGTGGGAAGCCTCAGATCCAATTCTTGGAAGCTCTAGGTCACTTCTTTGTGTTTAAATAGTTACTTTTAAGGCAAAAAGGGAAAAGCACTATTTTAAGGCCTTGCATGTTGATGTTATTTTGATTCCTTTGCTTTTGGAAATTCACTAAAATAAGAAGTTTCAGTACTTAATGCAGTAGATACTATCATAACAAAGATGTGCCACTCTGCCAGCCCAAATACCCAACCCCTAGATGATAAAAGGAAACCAAGTTACATAAAATGAATGAAATCCAGACCTCCAATACAATACACAGGCTAAAATAACATTGCATGGCTACTGAACAGAATTTTGAAATTAAGCAAAGAATCCTTAATTTGACAGAATGTGCTCTCCTACCCACACCCTCCTTTCATCAAAACAACAGGTGCATGTTTCTGTGGCAGGTATGAAGCAACCTCCTACCAGAAACCTAAACAGCAGACAGACTGCGGGACTGACTGTGGGAGCCCCCCTCCCACTGATGACAGAGCTGCAGTAAGCCCTGTATGTGAGGGCAGGGCCAGCTTGTATCCAGCAAGATTCACCTCTATCCTGCTATCTGGGTTATCAAAGATAACAGCCAGTAAAGTTGTGAGACCTGAGCCCACTCGGATAATGCCCAGTCCTGTGAAACAAGAAGTGAGGACTTAGCCCAAGGAGGAAATAAGGTAGTTGGCAAAAAATCTGGCTTAGACCTCAAAGCTTCTGGAACTTCTCCATGGTGGACCAGAAAGGGCAACAAGCATCTCTGCTTTTGGTTTTAGTTCACTGGCTGCTGTGCCTTCTCTATACTTCAGGCTCTAAGGGCACACATAATGCCCGTTCCCTTCTGCATTTTCTCCTCAGTCCGGCATGTTCCAAAGGATATCTGGCCATCAAGAGATGCTTCTAATATCTCCAAGGTAACTGACACATGCATAGTAAAGGTTAAAATCCCATCTGAGCCCTGTCCCAGAAACCTGGCCCTTAAACAAGCACTCTGGCCTCTGGTGCTAACTTTTCAGACAGACACAGTTCCAAGATTCTATTCTAAGTCTTGCCCAGTAGGAAATAATATGGCACCCACCACTCAGAATAGGAATGCAACTTGACTTCCTGTCTACTTCTTATGAGATGCCAAGCCTGTGCTGTTTTATTTAAAATCCAATGGTGCTCCTCTACCTTTGATAATGAGAACAAATCAGAAGAGAAGAGCTTCATAATCCTGACACCTTGTGAAAGAAATAGACTTAACGGGAGAGGAAAACCTTGGATGTGAAACCTGGGATGCTGTGTCCCTCCTTTGGGCACTGGGCCAGCACAGGTGTCGAGACTCACCGTGAACCTCAGAAGCAAGCTGACACCCAAGCCCAAAACATCCCACATCTCACAACACATTTTAATATACCAAACTTCAGTGCTGATCAAGAATGATTCATTTATAATTTGCTATGAAAACAAAGAGGAAAATACCACATTTTCTTTTACTTTACCCCTGCTAGAACTCTTACTGCTAACATCTAAGATACACTAAGCATTTCACAAGGAGGATAGGGCACTCCTTGGCCATTGGGTTGGCCAGATGGTGTGCCCACAGGTCACCCACTGGTGGTGCTGTGTCTTATGCTGCCAACAGCACATTCCTCGAGGCATGGAAAACTAGCACTTCAGGTACCAACTAACTACTATGCTGTGTGTGACAGGCTGTCATGAGGAGGAAAGAAGGTGGCAGGCTGGAGCTCAACATGAAGTGTCAGTTCTTACAACTATATGACTTGGGAGCTTCAGCTTGAATATGTCACGGGAGAAAGCACCCATCCTGCAGAGCCTGCGAGCTGGGGAAATCACTGACTTCTTAGGGAATACATAATGCGCTGGCATGAGGGCGGTCTGAGAGAGACACCACTTTCCTCAATTAGGAAGGCACCAAAGCTGGCAGGTCCCAAGCAACACCAGGAGGAAGTACTTCTGCCACATCACTAGAAGCCTTGAACTAGCTGCAGCCTTGGTAGAGGGGAAGACTTCCCTGAACAACTCTGGCAGATGGCAAAGCAGGTTAAAGTCATCCTCACCCAGGAAGAGGCCTCAGCAGCCAAGTAGCATGTGCCTGTCTGTGATCAGTCTATGGGAAAAAGGTCATAAATAGCTAACAAGATCTTTCACCTGTGCACAGACAGAATACTACTTTAGAACAGATGACTCACTAGTAAAATAGTAAGCTAATACTGCGGACCTACTAGAATGCATGTTTCTGGGCTCAGTAACCAAAACATAGTTCAACTCACACAGGGAACCCACTTAAAACAGAAACCCATAATAGGCATCCACCAAAATCTTAAGGGCAATCTCTAACAAACATGCAGAAGTATCACACACCAGGGATAGGATTTACACTGGAGCTTTAGGGGAGACCTGCAGACACTTTATGGTGCAAGAGAATACCATTCCAGGGACCAAATGTAACTCCCCCCCGCTTTTTCCTCCCCAGAACTTCTGGAGCCCCCAAGGCCTGTCAGTAGTGCTCTCTGGGTACATTCTGCCTAGCTAGTAAGGAGCTCAAGGTCAAGAGCTGAGTAAAACCTGTCACTGTGGCTGTGCCTTATTAACATTCTGGAAGCTCCTTTCCCTTTGACCCCACCCAGACTTCTAGGACAAAGACTCATTTTCCACCGCAACATACAGGAGTGTCCAGGGAGCATAGTCCTGTTTGTATTAAATGCACACGTATCAGTTCAACATATAGTTCCTGTCCATCTTCTGTCAAATCCCTCAAGGCTGCTAGCCACACAGTTCCTGTGCACACTGACATGCTTCTCTCTGTGTACCCTCAGTCTTCACACAGGACTGACTGTGGGAGCCCCCCTCCCACTGATGAACAAATCTGAAGTCCATTTTGACAAGCTGACCTGACTACTGTCTCTGACCTATGACTGTAACAATAAGGCTGTCCTGTAAGTTTTCTGGAACTTCTTCAAACTGTAGAGAATAGAGGCCTGTGTCCCCTAATGCAAAGCAACATAGCCTGCCACTTGTTGATACCTGCGTGACAATGTATGAAGCAGCAGAATTAAGTCTTCTTCGCCCTTAATAAAGATTCAGCTCCACAAATTTCTGCAGAAAAGGATGCTCCAGTGAGGAGCATGTGATGATTTATGACTTGATGTCTGAACGGAAGAGCCTGATGTTCCAGACATATTTGGGTGGCCGTGAGCAAGCTGGGCCTTGATGGCACCAGGCTCTGACGAGGGCCAGTCCTCTTAGACAGAGTCATCCAACATCACAGCCACATGACTGCAGAAACATGATTACTGCCAAATGATTAACCCAGGACTCTGGTCTGCATGGCAAGAAATTTTATGCCCTAAATTAGTTACATTATACCCAGAACCTATCAGTGGCTTGATAACATGAACATATAATTCTATACCTTTTACTCTTCAGGCAATAATTCAGTCTAATCCTGCAGCTGAAGCCAAGATTTCCAGACTGAAAGTGTACTTTCCATTTGATTAAATACTAATAAATGCAAGAATAAAACACCAGTCTTTCATCTTACAGTAAATTCTTCAAAAACCATACACTCGAACAATTAATTTCTTCTCTGGAGAAAGGAACAGGTCCTTCCCCTCACAGACAGCTTCACAGTCTAAAATCTTAATTACAACCGTTAAAACATAATTTATAGTAGTCTAGGGCTCACAGAAAGATGACATCATTGCACAGGTTCTTGGATTTTCGAAGTGACCCATCAGTTGCCAGGTCTCCAGTGGAGTGCCCTGAACAATCATTAAAAGCACAAAACATCAGTCCAGTCCTCACTCTCACTGCTGAAACAAACCACATGCACAGAGTGACAGCCCTCACCAAACCATGTGAGTCACTATAATACAAACTGAGATAAACACAGGTAAAACCTAGCATGTTTTTCTATGTGTTCAACTCTTTATAAAATATTTTCATATATTTTATTCACCAAGGGAGTAAAATGTTTCCAAAGGAGGGTGATAAACTTCACAGAACATTTTGTTTTCCACCCTTATAAACAGAGTATTGAACCAGTGCATAGACACTGGACACATAGCAACATGCATCTTGCATATGCATAGCACATGAGTAGTACCCAGTGTGGCCTGTCACATGCCCTTTCCTATGACCATGGAGAGAGCTACCCTCCAAAGGGATGCTCCTTGCTGCAAGCCCAAAGAGAGATGAAATATCCCCAAGTAAGGTAGAGAGGAAGTGTGTCCAAATCACATAACATGTGCTAAAGCATTTCCTGAATAGGGTCCCATTCTCATTGCAGGTGACAAAGAAATAATTATTTAGAAACTGAAGTAAAATTTGTGGGACACCCAAAGGAAAATATCAACTTGATTAATAGTCTTTGAGTTCACACACAGTCTTTTATGCTAATAGAGCTAGGGCACTTGAGTTAAATTAAGGAATATGCTTTCACCTGGAGTAACAGTGGGATGAAGAGTCTGGACTTGGAAAGTTAAAAGCCCAGCCTGGGTTGCGGGTCACCTTGAGCTCACAGCTTTCTCGGGTCACTCTGAACACATGAGGCACATTTCCTCCTTATAATAGGGACATTGTGGAGACCAAAGAAACAAGAATGGGAAGGCACCCAGCAGCCCGTTGTGGGCTACTCAAATATCAGAAAGCATTGCATTATATATATCCTCATCACAGGACAAACTAAATTATGAGAATTGCAAAAGAACATGATGGTCAAGGACATAGTTGCCAAAGGGTAAAGCAAAGTAGAGAATCTGCCAGTGCAGACAAAGCAGATGCAAGCATTATCTGTAAGATGACAGAGCTATGAGGAAGTAGAAGGGAATGCAGAGAAGCCATGGAGCAGGCACTGAAGTGGGCAGCAGGGAGTGGGCAACCCTGAGTAGACACACAGTCAAGCAAATTTATGACATGCCCAGAAGACCTTTGTAAGGCTGAGTGACTGGCTTTTCAGGATACTAGACACACATTTCCTTATATCAATATATAACAATATTCTCCCATTATTGGAAATAAGCTAAGGAACTCTACGTCTTCCTATCAAAGCAATGCCAGATGTCAAGGGAATCAGCTGGAAGATCCATCAAAGACTGCCCCCTGCTGTGCAGGAGACATATGCAGTGGAGTGTAGAATTGTCCCAATCTATGTCCCAGGTATGAGTAATCCTCAGGTGAGGCTGTGTGTGAACTCAAAGCACGAAGGACAATGCCACACACAGAACCCTGCATCCATACAATACTTCTCAACTCTTGAAGCTCAAGGTGGAGATGTAAAGAAGCAGAAAGTTAACTACTAAATAGACACTAATTTATTTTCCCTAACATCCCACCTACCAACCACATCCAGAGAAAACCTGGCTACATTTCCAAGAGTAGTATTCAATAACAGTTGACATTTACATCTTAGTGTTCTGAAAATGCTCAAAGGTCTCCATTTTCATTGACAACTTATTTCTATTTTTGCTGTGAGTACATATAACATCAGTGGCCCATCAAACTAATAAAATTTTGGTTGAGTTTCCAAAAAGGAAAATGAGTAAGCGTCAAGAAGGTTACTCTTTCAACTTCACCATAAGTAAGAAATAGTGGACTTGAATTTGTAAAATGTTATTTAGAGAAGGGTGGTTGTTTTGCTAAGCAGTTTTGCATTGATTTGAGGTTTTTATTAAAATTAATCTAAGTGCAAAATAGTATATATCCATTTAGGAGATATTCTGTGCTGTTTCTGGAGTAGAAGAACAATTTGCTAGGTAATTTGATTGTGCCTCTATAGTATGTCACTCTGGTCCAGCCAGGGCTCAATCTGCTCACCACAGTGTTTCATGTTAATCTCATCTGACTTATGGAAGTGCCACTCAAGTAAGAAAAGAGGATTCACCTGCCTCAGTTCACTCCACCTTACCCACCATGATACCAGCATGTCCCTACCCTACTACCTCTTCTCAGCTCTGCTCAACAAGGCACATTTCATAGCCACGGCCTCTAAAAAGAATCACCTATTTCATAATTTTAATTATAAATGTACTCCTCCAACAACTCATTTCCAACTGCAAAGCTGTATGTCAGACATGAGCATTTACCCACCAAATGGACATCAAAAACAGAAAGAGTCTAGGCAATTGGATGGGACTTCAAATGAAGCAATAAAAATAGCAAGAGGGGCTAAGAAGAAATGAGGTGATACTAAATTATTTTAATAAGTAATATAAAAATGGTTCCAAGCTCTTCCTGGACATTTAAACCAGGAATCAACATAGCATAAGGCTGCCCCTACCCAACAAGAAGGACCACACTCAGAGTTACAATTCAAAGGCCACATTGGGATGGATCCTATTTCTTGGATGATCAACATTAATTCATTAAAATAAAAAAAATTTTTTTAAAAAGACCTTTCAAGGAAGGTCTATCTTGCTCTTTTCAATTGCTGTTGATTTTTTAAGGAGAAGCAGAGACATTGTATGTTTGAAGAAGAGCATATCTCTGACTTAGAGGTTGCCTCAACATTGGTAACTCTACTCCTGCAAGGTGTACCTGCAATGCATAGGCCCAACCTAGTATGAACACTGAGCCTTGACCCTTTTCTGTCTCACCACTTACAAGATGGTTCAACATGTCAAGACCTCCAGCTCTGGCCTACTGAAGACCTTACGTCTTGAGATAGCTACATTTCAAGGAGCCACAAAACCAAACCAGATCCAAAACGCACACACAGCCTCATGCTCTTACCCACAAATGGACATGGTAAAGTCTATCTAGGGGACTGTCACTATGATACGGACACCAATTTTCCTTTTAATGAGCCATTTTAAGGACTTGTCTTGATACATGGCTATAAGGCACTGAAATGGCGCTCCAATCCAGGAGACTTGGACACTTGACCTAAAGGGAAGGGCACTGTCCTGAAAGCCCTCTGAAATCCCTTCACTTAGGAACAGTGCCGATGGAACCAGCACCACCATATCTTTGCCCATTCTCTCTACCTCTTCCTGGACTGTGAGTGTCCAGAAAACACAGTGTACCAGACCACTGCTGCCCTCCTGATGGAGCCTTGGCCCAAACAGAGGAAGCATCTGTGGGTCATGTACTTGCCCTGCACATGTGTTCCTGGATAACAGACAATAGGCCAAGTGCACCTGCAGGTAGATCTGGTGCTAGACAGCATGAAAATCCCCCAAGTCTCCTAACTCATCTGTTCCTTAACTGTCCTTTCCCCACTGCCACCAGCCCTGCAGGAAGCTGGGCAGCAGAGAAAGGATAGATCCAAATTCATTCTCCTGGACCATGCCTGTCTTCTGGGTGCAGGCCAGTGTTGATGACCACCCAATAACTGACCAACCTCAGGAGATTCTGTGGTGCCCCCAGCTTCTGTGTAGAACAGTGCTGTCTGGGTGGGATGTGCTTACTGTGTGAGTCCACTCAGAATGCTTAACAAAATACCACAGAATGGGTGGCTTGACAACAGAACTTTCCCCTCACAGTTCTGGAGGCTGGAAACATAAGAACAAGATGCTGGGAGATTTGGTGTCTGATGAAAGCCCACTTTCTCACCGTTGGCACCTTCTCTCTGTGTTCACATGATAGAAAGGACTGCCACTTTGAATTTTCCTTTATCAAGGCACTAATCCCATTCCTGAGGGTAGGGTACTCCTGACCTAACCACTTCCCAAAGGCCCCACCTCTTAACACCATCACCTTAAGGGTTACACTTCAGCTTATTGATAGGGAGCAGAAACAGTCAGACCACAGCACTCCAGGCAGGGAAAAAAGGATGAAAGTATCATATTAAACTAGAAGGAATTTTAGTGGTTTAAATGAAAATTTAATGTTTAATATAGAAAAATCATTTTATCTCAAGTTATTTGATTTGAGATACTTATATAAATGGGGAAGATACATATAAAATTCACATTTATACACAAAATCTGTGTTTCAATAAAACCAAAATCAACCTGCAACCTATTTATCTACAAATAGCACAGTGACAAAGTATTGTATAATTGCCTTCTTTGGAAATAGGAGATATTACAAAATTATATGTAAGTTATTTCCAATCTTAGTTCAAATAATTGAGTAATATAATTATTTCTTATATTGATATATTCTCACTAACATGTGAAAAACCTCTATAGTGTATTTAAAAAAACTAACAAAAATGTAAAACTTTGAGAATGTTATTATAAGATTTAGTAGGTACATTTTATCTAAATAATAGAATGAATTTTTCAAACAATATTCACAGATGAAAACCTCATGGATCTGCAAAGTTAATTTCAGGGGTAACCTGAATTAGAAGAAAAATTCAGACTGTCAAGAATGAAAAAGTGTTCACAATTAACTACTTCTTTAAACTACATGATACTGCAGTTTTCTCCATTTTGACAAGACTTTCCAGAGGACATAGCACATACTGACTGTACCAAGGAACAAAGGCAAGAGTCAACCTCCACTAAGAAGACAACATTTTCACACTCACTTACTGAGGTAAAGACAGGAGTCCTAATAGACCACACTGTACCATCACCTTCCCTTATCTTACAATGTCTTTAGAAAGGCAAGACATTTTAGTTCTCATTGTGTTCCTACTCTGAACACCAAGGCCACTACCACTGTGGTCCCAAGGGCACAAAAAGGAGGCAAGCTGGAGCCCACACTACCCTCGTAGGGCTGGCACTGTGCTCCAGGGCACAGCACGGTGTCCAGCCACCTGCCATTACCCGGCAATTCAGGCAGTGCCACACTGGTACCAAGTGGCCAGATGAGCTGCTACACACGAAATTCAGACATTCTTTTTGTCTAAAAATGATAAAATATGCATTTATTGTGGTAAAATATACGTTTACCATATTAATCATTTTGTGAGTTTACAAATTCAGTGGTACTAGCATATTCATATGACTCACTGCTGGGTTGTTCTGAACCACCAGCTGTCCAATTGTGCAGCACAGGACAGTCCCACTGAGTGGTACAAGTCACCTAATAAGACAGTCACACATGTATCACTGTGGCTCAAGCCAGAGGAATGTGTTAAATACCATCGTAACTGTCTATAACCAAAACTCAGTAAATATTCTCCAAGGAATCACTGCACAGCACATTAGGTAAGTTTCCTTTTTTAGATGACCCCCCTCGACCTGGCAACTCCTGCCATCCTCTTTGTTTACCTGTGATCCTCTGTAAGGACTGAGGACGGATCCACTGGGTAGAGGGCAAAGAAAAGAGGGGACCTGGTTAGCTCTGGTCCCTACAGGGGAAGCATGCAGGGCCAGTAGGTGGCTCCTCTGGCTCCTGCCTCCAATCAGTGCTCAGAGGGGGCTGGCTCACTCCCCTCCCAACACTCAGCTTCATGACTCTACCCCTCACTCTCAACTGGCATCCTCTTGGGGACTCCCAGACTCTCTTGGCTCTTCCTCCTATCTGCTGTCTGGAGCACTTCATAGTCATGGAAGAGAAAAAACTTTTTAATTTCTGGAAGTCAGTTTTAAAAAAAAAAAAAATTAAACAAAGAGATTTTGATGAACAAAGCAAACATTACATCCCAATGTCATGTATGCCACAAAAAAGCTAAATTGGCGAGTCAGAGAAATACATTGTCAGGCAGAACAGAACTACTTATCTGAAGTCACACCTGGTTAAACTGGAAAACATGCTAACCACGGCCCCTCTATGTTATTCTATAGGAAAATTTTAGCTGGAGATTTAGGAACTCTATTAATCCTAAATAACTTGGAATTAAAGTAATTAACTATTCTTGTATTATAAACTAATTTATCCTCAATTAAAAAAAATTTTTTTTCTACAGAAACAGCATAGGAGTACAAGGAAATCTCAACCTGTCAGGCAAAAAACAAAGAGGGAGAGACAGAGTGAAACAGAGACAGAGCAGAGACAGAGACAGAGAGGCACAGACAGACAGACAGACAGACAGCGAGCCATGAAAATGACTACAAGACCATGTGTATGTAGTTCCTGTGTGTGTGATGCATAGGAAGAGGTATTTTGAGTGTGGTCTCCAGGGGCAAGAACTATTGGGTGTATCATGTGAACATGAGCTAACACACCAGGGGAACGCAATAAAAATTAAACCATCATGAGAGAAAACTCTATCCCACAGCTTAAAGCAATATAGTTTCCAAATACTTTTGAGTAGCAGGAATAAACATATCATATAAGAAA
>RJWT010000384.1:0-70411 GCA_004365215.1 Cuniculus paca
AGAATCTAGGACTGCAGCAACTCTAGCTTTCCGACCCAAAATTAGAGCAATGGCCTGAGCAACAGAGAGCACTGCGTGTGGGGAAAGCACGGGAGGGCATTTAACACGGGGCCCTTCCTGAGAGAGCAGAGGCAGCTGGCTGCTTCCTCACCTGTGGTGGCGAGCAGGTGCTGCGGGCTGCTGGTGATGTCTTTCTTCACGTTGCGCAGGGTGACTATGTACTTGGTCCCAGGCAGCAGGCCAGGAATCTCATAGGTGTGCTGCTCCTTAGGCACCTGGATCTGCTTCCCAGAGAGCTCACTCCCCAGGGGATAGTAGCTGAGGAGGTAGTGGTCCACGGCGCTGGAGGGCTCCCAGCCCACCAGCAGGGAGTTCTCGGTGCTCTTCAGCAGCTGCAGGCCCTGCGGTGGGACAACTGGTGCAGAACAGGAACAGGTGGGACAGGGCGAGGGCTGAGGGGCAGAAATCCCTGCCAGTGAGCAACCACTGGGCACGGCTGCTGGCTTAGCACTGTGATGGTGGGCCAGGGGGGTGCAGGCCAGTGGGTAGCACCCTTCTCCACCAGCACACCCCAGAAGTTATGATCTGGCTAGAGTCAATACAGACTCCCTGCCCCGCAGGGGCCATTAGATCACAAGTAAGACCAGGGGTCCCCAAAGCTCAAGCCCAAACCAGCAGCATCTGCATGACCTAAGACCTTGTAGAAATGCAAATGCTCAGGCTGGGTGCCTTTGTTTGTTTACACAGGGTCCGACTAAGCTGCAGAGTTACCCAAGCTGAGATCAAACTTTTGATCGGACTGCCTCAGCCTCCTACAGTGCTGGGATTACAGCCCCACGCCACCACCCAGCAGTGTGTTTTAACGAATGCTCCAGAGGATTCTGCTGTAAGCTAGAGGCTGGGACCACTGCACAAGACCATGTGCAGCTGATGGTTGAGCGTTCAGTGGAGACCCCGGTGGAAGGAAAAGCGGCCACAAGGACGCATCTCTGCTCTCACCCTGGGAGCAGTCCAGCCCGGTGAAGCCCAGCTCGCAGTAACACTCGCCGGTGTCGCAGAAGCCGTGGCCGCTGCAGTCGCCTGGACAGCGCCGCTCGCTGCAGTCCTCTGACATGAAGTCTTCGTGGCAGTGGCAGACGCCGCGCACGCACACCCCGTGGCCGCTGCAGTCCTGCGGGCAGGCGGGGTAGGCGCAGTCGGCGCCCACGTAGGGCTCGTCGCACAGGCAGCGGCCGTCCACACAGCGCCCGTGGCCGCTGCATGCCCCGGGGCAGGTGGGCAGCTCGCAGTCGGCGCCCTCCCAGCCCCGCTCGCAGTGGCAGCTGCAGGTGTCGAGGGAGAAGGTCCCGTGGCCGCTGCAGTGGCGGCTCGGATCTGGGAGGAAGAGGAGAAGCGGTGGGTTCAGAGCGGGTGGAGGGTGGGATCCTTGCCTGGAGACCGGTTGGAAAGGCCGGGGGCTTCCGGTCTGTGGAGGAGAGTGGGCTCCCCAGGGAGACTGGGCCGGTCCCTTCCTGCTAGGTGCTTCTCGTTTGCTCAAGGAGCTACACAACCTCCTCCATCCTTTCCCCTTCCCGAGTGGATTCCCTGGTTCCTTCCGTCGGGATGGTGGTGATTACTCAGTGCCTTTCTGTGAAAGGGACTTATACGCTCCTTTGGTGGCTGGTCGCTGGCCAGGGAGGGGGGCTGAGATCCAGACAGGTGGGAGTCTGTCTTCTCCTGGGGGTGGGGGGCCTACGCTTAGCAACACCACCTTGTGAAATACGCTGTGGATTTCCAGGGGCTACAGACTCGCCTGGTCTCAACTCCGGGCATGCAGGTGGGCGCAGGGGTTGAATGGAGCTCCCCTCTGGGCCTGCACTCAAGGGGCAGCTGGAGGGCAGGCAGTGCAAATCCGGGTCCCTTCCTAAAGACTCTCTCAAAGTGCAGCCCCTCAGAGCAGGTCCGCACTGCTTTATTCACGGCCACGTCCCTGGCTCTTAACACTGTAGCTGACGTTTCACACTGGCCGATCACCACGGCAATTCCTTCAGATAAAAAAAATGTATGTGGAAGTACCACTCATTGTCATCTAGTTTAGTCTGGGAAGTTTATGTTTTGAAGAGGGTGGGCAGAGGAAATTTCACTATGTAAAAATGAAATCGTAGCACTTTATAGCTAACAGCTCCAACTTCCTGGGCCAGGAATCTAATACCCATGTCTCTAGCTCTCAGAATGATACTAGCTGGTAAAATTATCCTCACTGGACAGAAGTTTGCCCAAAGTCACAATGGGCCCTGCATCTTTCCTCCATAGCCATCGCTTGTCCTTTGAGAAGAGATGGGGTTCACAGGTAAGGGGGCCCCTGGAAGCATTCACATCTGGAAGCATTAACCCAGGAGTCTGGGTTAACCTAAGAGCTGCTGGTCCCTGCTCAGGCCTCCAGATCCCCCTGAAACTAGCACCCATCAACAAAGAGAAGGGAGGTGGTCCCCTCCAGAAAACTCAGAATGAGAGGTGGGAACACAGACTCAGAGTGCTCATGAGGCTGATGGAGCACCTGGCACATAGTAGGTGCTTGTAAAGTGTTTGTTGAATGAACACCAGATGGTACACTCACCAGCAGCCCCTTGGCAGCAGCGTGGGATGTTACACTGCTCCTTCATCTCTGCCATCTCTTCCTCCAGCTTCTTCACCCGGGCCAGGAGATCCTGGAAGCTATCTGCCAAGTCACAGTTCTTCTGCGGCATCTGAAGGCGGATGTCGTGCCTGAAGATGAAGTTCTGTCCCTCTCCCTCTTCCCCGGTGGCCAAGAGTGAAGTCTCATTATCACTGAGTGACTGCGGGTCGACCTCCACCTGAACCAGGGGGCACTTGATCACCTTGACGTTGTGGCTGACCGTGACCTGTTGGTCCTTGGTGCTGCAGTTATGCAGCTCTGGTGTGGCCGGGGCTGAAGTCACCAAGAGCACAGAGCCAAGCAGGAGCCCCAAGAGGAAGCCGAAAGTCCCCTGAAGACCCATTCTTGGAGAGACGGAGCAGACCCTCCCGGAGGCCTGTGTCCGGAAAAGTACACAAGAGAGCCATGAGATTTGCTGAAGGAAACTGGCATTTTTAACAGATTCTGAGAGTCCACAGGACACTGAGAAACTGAGAGAAAGAATTCATCCCATCTCTCCTGAGGCTCTGAACCAAGTATCTTCCTTTCCTTCCTCACACATCACCCATTCCTGGCTCGCAGGCCCTGGAATTTCAGGCGCTGGCCCGAATGCCCTGCGGATGGAATGGAATGGGCAGGGGCACATTTCGCATTGCCCTGGGACCTGGACAGTGGGTCAGAAGCTTCTCCACGAGGCTGCTCTCGTGGAAGGTGGGGGTAAAGTCAGAGTGAACAGGGGGTGCAAGAAAGAGACAGGTGCCTGCTTGGCCAGGAGCAACTGAGAGGCGGGAGCTCGCTGGAATGAGCTGCGTGGCAGCGACAGGAGGGAGGCTCCAGTGGGAGAGGCCTGGGTCTCGGATCTGGAGAGGCCAAGTTCGTGCCGACCGAACAAGGCACGTTGGAGCCTCCAAGAGGGCAGCTGGGGCTGTGGCGTGGGTGGGCACACATGCCCTGGGCAACTGCAGCCGGAGGGGCTGGCAGGTAGGCGGGGACTCTCCGCAGAACCCACACAGGGTTCTCCAGCACTGGGGGTGTTTGCTATCACAAGGAATTTCAGTTCCGGCTTCAGCTAGGAGAGACGAAAAGCTGTGGCCCGGAGGGGACTGAGGCTCTGACATTGAAATGGATTTGCCTTCACAAAAGTGATTCTCTTCTAAAACCAAAAGCAGCCAGAAAATCTCGGGGATCAGCTTGTGACTTCTGGGAGAGGGTGGAGGCATTGGGTGGCAGGTGTTGGGGTAGAAATAATGACGTTTCACAATTGCCTTCTTAAAAGGTTCAGCCAAGTAACAATTCTCCACTTAGGATGAGAACTGAGACGGAGCGCAGTATCCCACTCATCTGCTGCTAACGAGGGCGGACTACAGATGCAAACCCGGGGAAGTCTCCCCGCGGAGAGCTGTTAACCCCTGCGTACTCCTGGGGTCCCCGTAGCAACACATAGTGTTTGCTAAAGCACCTACTGTCTTCAATGCAGCCCATGAGTTTCTGTCATTCAAGAAATCTGCCAGACAAGAGTCAGCAAAGTCGACTGCCCTCCCCACTCCTTCTGTCCAGCACCCACCCCCAGCCCCGGCTCTCTGTCCCTGAGACCTAAATGGAGTCCAGATGTTTCTCTGAAGAAGTTCTGAACGAATACCAAAAAGAAGGGACTCTTGCCATAAACCACAGCAAGGCTGTCCAGGGCCCTGTCTCACGGCGTTTGTTTGTGAAGCCTGGAAATGAGAAACCCCAGCAGCTCCTGAAGAAGCGCTCCCTGTCATCGGTCCCTAGGCTCTGTCACGAGACGTCCTCACTAATTCCAGCCTCTCGGATTCCACAGGTTGAGCTCAGATTTTCCTGAGCAGAGTGATTGCTTGAAAGAGGAGACAAGGAAACCTCGACCTAACACGCTGTCAAGTTTCACAAGCAAGAAGGGAAGCAGCTGAGGCTCAGCTGCAACACATGCAGGAGACTCCGCTCCTTGGACAGCAGGAGGAAGAGGTGACGCCGTCCACTTTCCGTTGCGCACGGCGCCACACAGACAGAACCCCTGAGGGGGCAAAGGGGCGAGGGGCACCAAGCATCACCAAGAGGAATGCCGGAAGATTGTTTCTGAATAGGGATTATTCTTCCATTGAGAGGGAGCATCCCCCAGAAAGGGGGGCAGACGCTGCCGGAATGCCCAAGGCAAAGGCCATTTACATGCAGGAAACCAGGGGTCCCCGGGACTCGCTGTCTCGAGGATGATCCTGTCTTTCATTTCCACTGCAGGAGGACCGCTGAGTGGTGCAGGAAAGTGGCAGCCAGATGCTACTTTATACAGGTTTTCTGGGCCACGATTTTCGAGGGGTACACTGCTCACCATGAGCTGGCTGGATGGTCCTTGAGTCACCGATGTCACAGGGCTCCAATTTTTCTTGGTAGCTGCACCTACCCGTAAGCTTTAACTTCCAGCCAAATATTGACTGCCCCCAAGTCTGCACGTATGTCCCCAGCTAGCCCTGCAAGCTCAGAGATGCCAGTAACTGTAATACCTTGGACCCCTCTGGATCTCCACTCCCAGCGCAGTGCTCACCAAATATTCGTGAATTAGATAGTGACCACTGGAGTGTGTGTGTGTTTATGACACAATGGATACTGTGTCTCATCACCTGCATCAGTCTCATTTCATCCTCAGGATGTGGCTGTCAATTGAGAGCATTCTTTGTTATCAGCGCTCAGTGAAGTTAAGTAATTTAACCAGAGACACACAGCTAGTCAGCAGCAGAGATGGGATCACACACCAGGTCCCTCTCCGCCCTGTGTCTGTGTTCTTCATCTCTCTGCCACGTGTATTGTAGACATGAAAAGAAAAAACAAACACAAAATTTCCCTTTTCCTGCCATGTTTCTTTTAAGAGATAGATTCTTATGAAAATAAAGGAAACTCGGACCAGGTGTGGTAGTGTGTGCCTGTAATCCCAGCGCACAGGAGGCTGATGCAGGAAGATGGCTGTGAGTTTGAGGCCAACCTCAGCTACATAAGCAAGTTCAAGACTAACAACTGGGCTCGGGGAAAGGAAAAAAGAAAAAAGGGAAAAGATTATATATGTATACATATATATGTGTGTGTGTGTAAATATATACAAGATAGATAACTATACTACTAATCTGTTCATAAAAAAGAACAGTTTGTTTTGTCTGATTGATCATTTTTATGCCTAAATCTTGTAATCTGAACTACTACTTTCAAGACAACAATGTGCAATATATATATATATATATTTTTTTTTTTTTTTTTTTTTTTTTGCAGCACCGGGAATTGAACTCACAACCTTGCACTTGCCAGGCAGGCGCTTAGGCCGCTGAGCTAGATCCCCGGCCCTGGTGTTTTTGAGACAGGTCTCACTATGCTGTTCAGGCTGGCCTTGAACTCACTTTGTAGCCCAGGCTGGTCTCAAACTTACAACGATCCACCTGTCTCAGCCTCCTGAGTGCTGGGATTACAGGCGTGAGCCACCACGCCCAGCTACAATGTGCAATATATTAACTAGTGTTAATTTCCTATTTGTTTAATTCTGTATCGTTTTTATCCTTTTTTATGTTTTTAAAATGAAACAAAACAAAGCCTGAACTGCGTAGTCAGATCCTGCCTTAAAAAAAAAAAAAGAAAGAAAACTCAAAGCATACTGATACTCAATAAACCATTGATAAATTGATAACTAGGGGCTGGGGTTGGGGTGTGGCTCAAGAGTAGAGCCCTTGCCTGTGCCCATACTTTCTGTGAGCAGTATCAAGGTAATTCTTGGAAAGATGAATTGTTTCCCTCACAGGGAGGATAAGTCCAGTCACTTCTAATTCGAAGCTGGAAATCCCCTTCCTCAGAAACACCCAAGTGCACCAAGACCTCTGTCCCTTGGGGCTGATGTCAACCAAACCAGAGTCAGCAGAGAAGGATGGACCTCCAGTCCTGATGGTCCTCTCCAACCCAAGGCTTGGATGCCCTCTATGTCACTCCATTCTCAACAAAGAAGGGCACATGCCCTGGATCAGGGAAAAAAATACCACTAATACTGAAGACAGCAGTGGCCAACTGCTAGCCACCATTACAGATCTTTCTAGTTAAATTCTGGGCTTTCTCTGACTCCCACATTACCTCATCCTGCCTTTATGGTTAACCTCAAGCAAATGAGAGCACTGCTTTGGGTTTTAGAAAAACTGTATTATCATGGATTTCCAGTGCAGTCACTTAAGACATTCTGTACCCAAATGACAGGGTGGACATCATCAACCTTTGAAAGAAAATGAAAGGAGGTAGCTAGGGATGTATGCATGTCACAAATGTCACTGGTAAACCAGTCACTCTTTCCTTCACTCTCTTAGGCATATTTTGCTGGTGATCCACAACCTGGGCCTTGGGTGACTCGGAGGTATTGTGATCCAAGTGCTTGTTCCAGGACAGCAAGTTCTCAAGTGGCTGAGGAACCAAGCCCAGTTCAACTCATCTTGGAGTGGAGACCTCAGGCAACCAATGCACCTCAATCCCTTTCTCCTTCAGTATGTGAGAACAGAGTGTGTCCAAGGCAGCAGGGTTTCTAAGCCAGCCCCCATCCAGCTGAATCAACTATAGTACATACAAATACTTCTTATCTCCAGTCTCTGTGACACCCACCTGTCTACACAGGTGTTCATGAAGGATGCAAGACAGGTGCTGGTGAGAAGGAAAACGTGACTTAAGTGTGAAAGGCTTCACCTGCTCTATCCAGACATTCCCCTGGGCCCCTGCACTCGGAATTCAGTGGGGTCTGCCCGGGAAGTGCTTGTAGCTGACTCTCACCTCTGTGCAACAACTGTCTTCCTGGAGAATTCTCCATGGAGGCTGCTACCCACCAGATGCAGAAAAGATAAAAGGAGGAGCCTCTGCTCCAGCCTTGGCACTCAATAACTTTCTCAGGGGTCAGCACAGGCTTGCATTTTCTGCCAACTCAATTTTAATCTGCCTGGAAAGGGCCCAGTGGGTAATGATTATGGGATCTACCATTCTTGAAGCACTTACGATGTGCCAGACTCTAATGCTAAGCACTTTAAAACCTTTTTCTGTGGGGCTGGGGGAGTAGCTCAGTGGGAGAGCCTACCCTAGCATGCAGGAGGCCCAAGATTCAATCCCCAGCACTGAAAAAAATCAAAACAAACACAAATAAACATGTCTCTGAACACCAAAGACATTCATTCACCCACATAGGACTGAGTTACTTTTTCACAGAAAGACCTTCAACTTTTGGATCAGGCTCACCCACAATGAGAAAATAAAATAGACACAGGTTCTAAATTCAGAGACCTTCCTTCCCCACATCCAACCAAACACCCAAATCCCAGAATGACTAAGTATTACTTGATTCACAATTAGCTCTTTTCCCCACAGGCCAGAGGGACATCTGATGGCAAATCTTCAGCTGAATGAAAAGGAGAGGCCATAATGACAAGTTCCAATGCCTCGCTCTAGTTTAACATGGTTTTCCACACACTGGACTAACTTTAAAGCTCTGGCTTTCCATCAGAGAGGAGTGGCTTTGCTAATTTCCAAGGATTTGTGCTGTTCCAGCCACACTCGCTGGGCACATTTGTAGATAGCAGCTGGTCAGCATTAGCATGAGTCCACTGTGGTGGAGACAGGCAAAGCCCCTATCCCTCAAGATCGGGCCTGAGATCTTACTATCATCAGCTCCCGGACTGGTGGCTCCAGATGCTGCTACAGAACCTAACCCACAATCTCATGTCTGCAGCCAGACCCACTTGGCATAGGCAGTGGATGGTAAGAGTTTCCATGGACCTGGGCACGACTTCCTCGGGCACAGGAAACAGGAACAGACCTCTGTTTAGCCTACATTTCACACCATAGGACAGCACAGGAATGGAAACCAAGAGCCATGGAATGATTTGGAGTTATCTGTCTCATTTTCCTTACTTTGGGAGTCAGCCACAGCCCACAAACTTGTTCACACAGCAGGACTCAAAGTTGTATGGAAGAATGTCTGACTTTCTTCCCTCCTCTCGGGGAAAAGGGATCCCAGCAGTGGTGCGACTTCTCCCTGGTTCCTTTCCCCCAACACTGTCACCTTCACCGAGCCTGCAACAAGCCCTCAACTGCCAAAGGCACTGGGTCTTCGGCACAGATCCTGGGCTCCACCAGCTACCTCTGGCTGAGCAGGTGTCACCTGATATCTTGGTGACATCTTGGCTTCTCTAAGAATCTAGTAACCTTGAGCACTGGTGCTACTCTATGTCTAGATGTGGGTCATTTGTTATTTTTATTTAGAGGCATGTTCTTTTCTTTTGTGCTTATATAAATGTGTGAAACTCGTTAAGTGAAACTCTGCCTATTCTTATTTTTTCTCCCTCCTTCTCCTAAGTTTCTGCCAAATGCAAAAGTTAATATGTAAATAAAAAGTCAGACCTCTAAAACCTAGTCTATTGCATCATTGTTTTCTTTCTTTCTTTCTTTCTTTCTTTCTTTCTTCCTTCCTTCCTTCCTTCCTTCCTTTCTTCTAGATTAAAGATTGAATTCAGAGCCTTCACACCAAGCACAACCTCAGCCCATTTTTACTTTTTAAGACAGGGTCTCGTGCCGGGCGTGGTGGCTCATACCTGTAATCCCAGCACTCAGAGGAGGCTGAGGCAGGAAGATCTTTGCAAGTTCGAGACCAGCCTGGGCTACAAAGTGAGCTCAAGGCCAGCCTGAACGGCATAGCGAGACCCTGTCTCAAAAAGACAAAAACAAACAAACAAAAAAAAAAAAAGCCAGGGTCTCACTAAGTCACTCTTGAGATGTTTCAGAATAGTTTCTCTGGGTCAGGGATTTAGCAAATGGTTTCTTTGAGACAGCGTGAGGGCGTTTGTATGGGGACTTGGTGAAAAGAAATTGTCTTACAAATAATAATTAAAATCTAAACAAATATATGTATAAATCTCAAAGCTTTTTAAGTGAATTTGTAAACAACTTAATTCATATGCATACACACACAACAAAAAAGGGAAAGTTCTAACTTTCACGATCACAACTGAAAAAAAAGTTCTGTTTTAAGATTTAAAAGAGCAGTAAGATAACAGGTAAGAAATTACAAAAAAGAAGATGCCTCTAACATTATAAAGAAGCCAACAGAGAAGAAATATGACAAGGACGTGCTAGGCTCAAACCTTTTATCTGAAAATGTTCTGCTCCAGGTAGAAACCGTTTCGGCACCGACTGCACCTGGCCAGGTAAGGCCAGAGCCCCGAGAGAGGACAGAATATAACACGAGGACGAGGCACACAGGTCCTGGGCGATGCGGTACTTTCTACTTGAAGCCTAACCTCAATGACGCCGCCCGCGTGCCTTGACCCCCGGGCATCCCGCCTGGCACCCTCCGGGGCAGGCAGAGCTGCGCCGCGGGCTCTCTTACCTGGGAGGCTGCCGGCGCTGCTTCCCACGCTCCGCCTCCCGTGGGCGCCCAGTGCTGAGACCGCGGTGCCGAGACCTTGGTGCTGCTCTGCCCCTCGCTCGCAGCTCTCCTTGGTTCTTTTCCCTGGGTTTTTAAATCCTGTCTAGGTCAGAGGAGGAGCCAACAGGGACTGGGGTGTTTTCCTCTCTTCCCAGCAGAGCTCCTTCCTATTAAGGGTTGAGCAGTTCATTCTCTTATTCTAACTAGGAGAGAGAAAAAAATATACATTTTCCCCTTCTTTTTCACTTTGATTATGCAGCTGCTAAAAATACCGGAGGCTGTTTCCATTTAAGTGGATCCAGAATAAGGATATTAAAAAAGTTTGCATGTCTCTTGGCCAGGAGCTGAGTCTTAGGGTTTGAACATGCATTTATGAAGTCACCGCCTCTTTTTCCTTTCCAGGCATTCTAGGACTTGCTGTCTTTTCTCTTTAAAACAGGGAAAGATAGCACAGAAAGAGATGAGCAGAGACCCACAGGGACAGACCCTGCTCTGACCCCCACCTCCGCCCCCATCCTGTCACACCTGTGAGAGCCAGGACGGAGGCCTGGTGCTCTCGGGACCACATCTTCCAGACGCCTCCAGCACGCCAGCCACACGGGAGCCAGGTAAGAACAGCCGCGCCCCATCCGGCACCCTCTTTTGCCATCACAGGACAGGCTTTTGTCCTTTCTGTGAACCAGAGGGGTTTCAGTGGCTTGCAGGTTGCTCCTCCCTGCCGGCCTGAGGTAGATTCTGGAAGAAGCCGAGGGGGTTTCCAGTTTGCACATGGAGTCATTGACTGTTGCTGGGGGAAAAGAAGGAAGAGGACGGGAGCGAAGAGGGTGGAAGAGATGCCCTCAGCAGTTTTGCTACTGAGCCAGCTGCATTTCTGCTTCTTACCTAGGAGGCCAATACTGAAGTAATGAACTCTTTGTTCATTCACAAGGCAGCCACATGGGGATTGAGAGAGGGTCCCGAACTGTCCTCCTGAGGACAGGGTTCAGGGATAATAAAGAAGCAGGGCAGTCTGATATGCAAGGAAAGGAGACTGGAGGTGAGGACAAGTGATCTAATCAGGAGTCTGCACATAGAGTCAAATTTCCTGGATTTTCCTGGGACGCACGTTCACCAGAAGGTGGCGCTAGTGTGCTCCGAGGGAGAGTTTTGGCCCTCTGACATTTGCACAGGTCCCAGAGAACGGGAGGGTGGCTTCAACAGGTCTGAACTAGACACAAGTGACCTCCAAGTTTCTGCAGAACGGCTTAAGGAGCCAGCGCCATCTTGAGCCACATGTTGGAGGAGTTACCTGGAGCACAGCTGGTGGGAAACAGGGTCACCTATTGCTCATGCGCCTGACCTAAGTGGTGGTAAAAGCATGCAAAGTGAGTCAAGTGATTTATTCATTTCCCCCCCAGTTTCAGTTGATGGGGAGCCAGAGTGCCTGTATCTGAAGCTTGTGTCCTCTACTGGCAGATGACTTTGACACAACCTCTTTTGTGCCTCTCCTTACTCCTCGTTCAAGTAGGTATGTTTCACACTCATTGGCCTGAGTTTGGTCATGTGTTCATGCAGGAGGCTGGCGTATCTTCCAGAATGATCTTGT
Source organism: Cuniculus paca (assembly GCA_004365215.1). NCBI lineage: Eukaryota > Metazoa > Chordata > Mammalia > Rodentia > Cuniculidae > Cuniculus > Cuniculus paca. The sequence continues at coordinate 11,659 of RJWT010000384.1, forward strand.
GTTCAACTAGAGCTCTGGAGTGAAATGAAGGGAAGGGAGAAAAGCATTTATGGACAGCTAACCTACCCACACACCATGGCAACATGTTTCTGAATCATGAAACCTCATTATACTACTCCCCTACCCAATATTCTCCAAAAACGCATTATTTACAGGATTGGGCTTCTAAAGATGTCTGTAATTGCTCCATCCCACTTCTTCTTGTTTACCCCCATATCCAAACTCTTCTCCCATTATTTACAAATAGAAACCATCAGGTTCAACCAACTCAGACTCCTCCCCATCCCAGGTCAGCATGGTGCCCCTCCCTGCCTGTGGCCTTGGCCATGAGGCCACTGCATCTAGAGACCGATTCTATCCCTACATCCTTGAAGTTAGCTCTGATGTCTCCACTACATCACCTGAATCAAGGTGGAATGTTTATTTTTTAACAGCTGGCTCCAAAGCTTTTCTTACAGATGCTCATTATTTAGGAAAATACTGGATAAGGATGAGCTTACAATGAAACTAAGAAACAAACAACCCCCTCCCCCCAAAAAACTAAACCACTGTGCATGAAATGAATGGGAATTGACCATGGGAAAAGGAAGATTGTAGAAATGTTAAGCTTCAGGCTTGGGGAGGAGTAAAGTCAGTAAGAGAGTCCTTAGAAATTGAATAATTTTTAAAAATAAGAATTTCTATTGAATATTAAGTTGATGCTTAAATTTATATAAATCCTCCTTCATGGTCCCAAACCTTACACTGGGTCTTCTACTCACACAAATGCTTTTCAACTGATTAGAGGAATGAGAAACAAATAAAAGACAAGGAACTAGGTCATATCTTGGTTAGTACTGCCCAAAGAGAAGGAAATAGCCATGCACTCTAAGACACAGTGCCATGGAGTTCAGAAGAAAGAATTCAGAGCCAGCTATAAGCACAGGACATGAACCCTTCCCCTGCCAGGACAGAATTCACAGACATTGGTGATGGTGGGTGAGCTGGAGGGTGCTCTGGAATTTCCATAGGTTGCAGGACTGAAGTTGGAATTTTCTTTATTTAATTTCTAGGACAGGTGACTTTGGCTAGTACTCCCATTACAGAATTTCTTCCCAGAACCCTCATTTAGAGAACTCAATGCTACTTGCCTGTCAGATGTGTCCTTACAAAGGCACGTAAGTTCATTATGAGCTGGAGCAAGAGGACTTTGTTTTCGTTTATTGCCCTCATTGCTTACGCAAAGTGTAAAATGAGTTACCTGAAATTCCATCCTGACAGATGGGTTCATCGAGGCAACTCAAGGACAAGACAGTTTGCGCAAACCTAGGGGCCTAAGCCACGGTGGCAGGCTCTGCTTTGTCTACCTCGCAACTGCCTTGCTCTTCCTAGTGCCCAAGGGAACTCAAACTTTATTTCAACATCTACTCCTATCCTCCTGAAACGGGACTTCAGGGAAGTCTGGGGACAGTCCCTGGCCCTGGTAGTGGTTTCTGACTATTCTAACCCAACCAGAATCATCCCATTGCCTTTGCCAGTGACGAGTCATGTAAACACCTGCAATGAATTTGTGGTCAATAAGACATAAAGGAGAGCGCGCTGGCAGAGGTTCAAAGAGAGCTCCCCCCCAACACACGTGCGTGCACACACACATGCACGCACACACACATACACGCTGACCCAATGAAGAGATGACTCTTGTTCCGTCTGCATAGATGCCTGGAACTGTGGCAGACACCCTGTAACTAACCATAAGGAATGCTGGCCAGAGACAAAGGAAACACACCCAAGATGCCAGACAGGAAGTGGAGGGAATCTGGGTTTTTGACCATAGTGCCAAGCTGTTGGAAGAAACTGTTCCTCAAGCATCTGTACTTCAGAACTTTCTAGAGTCAGGAGTTTGTCGCTCCGAGCTATGACTGTTCTACACATTCAACAAGGAATGGCTAATTTCTTAGTAGCAAAGGGATTTATTGACATGCTGCTATGAATATAAAGACAGCAAGCCAGGCATAATCCCAGCACTCTGGGAGGTTGAGGCAAGAGGATCTCAAGTTACAGCCTGGGAAAATTCGGAACTGAGTGAACCCCTGTTTCAAATTTAAAAAAAATAATAATAAAAAAGGCTGGGGTTATAACTCAGTGCAAACACCCTGGGTTTACTCCTCAGTACTGCAAGGAGAGAGAGAAAGGAAGAGAGGGACAGAGGGAGAGAGGGAGAGATAGAGGGATAGAGAGGGAGAGGAACAGAGGGAGAGAGTGAGAGAGAGTTACATAAGAAACTCTAAGAGGAAATGGAACATCACAGGCCATGGCAGGGACAGGGGCGTCCAACTCCAAGTCTTGCTGTCCTTTTAGTTCCACTGTGTTGTCTTTAGACTGAGAGTCTGCAGATCCTTTGCAGCCCCTCCCCTCAAGAAGATGCGTCTGCTTGCCCACTCCTGAGCCCGGACTAACTTGGTGACTTTGCTCGAATACATCTAAGGGACGTTATGCTTCTGAGCTTAGTGGCCCTGTAACTTCTGCTCGCCCCCTGTTGGAACAGGGCACCCTAAACCTCGAGGGGAGAGAGACCCAGCCAGCCTAGGCGAGGCCAGACAACCGAACAGACCAGCCAGTACCAGGTGAGCGATCCCGGGTCAGTCTAGTCCAACGGAAGCTGGAGCAAACAAATGATTATTTTAAGTTATTACAGTTTGGAGAAATTTGCTATGCAGCAGTGAAAAATGATACAAGAACCTACACCCAACTGGGGGAATTCGTTTAATGTGAAAATAATTTCAACACATCATTTTATCCATTCCAGAGCAACCTGGAAAAAAAAGTTGCTGGTTCAAGTGATGGTTCAACTAACATATGATTATATCATCTTCTTTTATTTGAGAAAAATGTAGGATAAAGCATTTCGGTTGCAGTCGTCTGCAGTCATCTCCCATTGTATTTGTTCCTAAAAAGAAAAAATAACCAAAACCCCAATAGACCAATGTGCTGGCTCTGAAGAAGAATGAATCAATTGTGTATAGTCTGGAGAATTGGAGCTGGTCTCAGCTGGCTCTGGTGTTTGAGCTACTTGGGAAATGTCTTAGTAGCACTAATTTGGATGCTGCTGAATCTAAAGAAATTTAAATCAGACCTGAACAGACATCTACTGTCAAAAATCTTATCTTGGCATTCCCTGGCATGTTCTCACTCTGCTCTCCTCCCTCGTTCTCTCCCTCCTTGTCCCCAACAAATCATATTTATTCTGTACCCAAAAGCCTATCCTCCCCATGTTCCCTTTGTAGTAAATTCCATATTCATGCCTCTAACACTGCTTACAGAGATGTGCCGTCTCTGACTTCAGATGTGCAATTGCCTGTAAAAATAGACAAGAGAATATGGAATTCAGCAAACAGGAAGCTTTATTACTCCCTTCAAGGCAATGCAAGACCTTGATTCTTATTCCATCAATATTTTCTCCTCTTGGGTCAATATTTTTTGATACCCATCTCAGTAGAAGTCAGTATCTTCTTATTAATCTCTTTTGGCAATAACAGTTGCTAGGAGCCAATGACCTGAAATGTATAGGATCAGAGAACCAAATTTACAGCTATGGGCCTGGGACCTGGTAGGGGAGGGAGGACTGTTTTCTTTAGAAGGCTCATTATCACAGGTCCAGAGGTCAATATTTGTAAATGTGATTATTATATTCATGATAAAAACAATTTATTGTTATAGACTAACTAGAAAATACAAAAAAAAGAAGAAAATTAACATATCTTATAATTACCATAATCAGGGATAACCACTGATGTTTTCCTACAAATGTATAAATATGTAGAGAAATGTGCACGTCTATGCACACATACAAAAAGCATCAAACAATTAAGATTATATTATATAGGGCATTTTTTCTGCCTTTCATTATTTATATAGTAATTTTTTCTCCATTTTCTTACATATATTTTCAAGGGCATGCTTTTTAATGTTGCATAGTATTCCAGTATGTGCCTCTAATGAATAGGGGAAACAGTTGCAAAGAAACACAAAAAATTGAGGTAATGAAAATGTTTGATATATTGATTGTAGCGGTTGTTAGAGAACTTTATACATTTGTCCAAATTAATCTAACTGTTTCCTTCCTTCCATTTCTTTCTTTCCTTTTCTTTTTTTATGGTGCTACAGATTGAACCCTCGATGCTATAGGACTAAGCCACACGCCTAGCTGCAAAACTGTATACTTTAAAGCCAGGCCTGGTAGCGTATGCCTGTAATCCCAGCACTCGGGAAGCTGAGACAGGAGGATTGTTGTGAGTTCGAGACCAGCCTGGGCTACAAAGTGAGCTCAAGGCCAGCCTGAATGGCATAGTGAGACCCTGCCTCAAAAAGACAAAATAAAAAAGAAGGAAAGAAGGAAAGAAGGAAGGAAGGAAGGAAGGAAGGAAGGAAGGAAGGAAGGAAGGAAGGAAGGAAGGAAGGAAGGGGAAGAGAAAGAAAGACAGTTGCCTACCAAGCAGGACCACAATACTGTCTGGGCATCTGCCTCATCCCCATGTGACTCGTGGCTAAATCTTGATTTGTTGTAGTATACATAAGCACATCTGGATTTATTCTAAACCAATCATAGTAGCTCTAGTCTCCCTGACATGATTTGACTTAGGAAAAGATACTTAGGAAAAGATACTTTACGGATTCTACCAAGTGGGGCTTCTGGAAAAGGTTTTCAGAGATAGGAAGAGTTGGCCATTCTTCTACTGATGGCTGCTGCCCATGCTTGCCTGGAATTTGGTGGCCGGCTTACAACCATGAGGGGAACTAAACAGGACAAGGGATGGCACGGCTGAAATACGGGAGGAATCTGGATCTTTTATGTCATTCTTGGTTCTCTGAATTCATCCATTTTGGTGCATCCTACACTGAGATTTCTCATTGTCTAAGATTGTTAGTCTTTTTACTAATTCGGCAAGTTGGATCAGGGTGTTTTGTTACTTGGACTCAAATTCTAACCAGTACAGATCTCTAGACTTTTCATAGAAAAGTACCCTTAAGACTAAAATACTTCAAGGATACTGTCAAACTGAGCACAGAAACCTTCTTTCGCCAAAAGAAGAGCTTTCAAATTTAGCCCAGATGAAACTTCCCTGAGGTCTGCAATGGACTTGCCCTCTCGGCTGGGGATGGGGGGAAACGGATTGTACATGAATTGAACTCATTATCAACCCTGGGTCACTGGCTTCTTCAGGGAGGACAACTCCTCTCTGTTGCTTTTCTACAAAGAGAGTAAAGTCTCAGTACGAATGTGTTTCATGTAGGCTCATCCTCTAAAAATGTTTGACTCTGAAAGAAGTGCTTTTACATTCTAGGTGGAATGATAGAATCTGAACAACCGAGGACCAGGAAGGAGAATGAGTGAGGCCATCTCCAGCCTGGCGGTGGCCAAGCCAGGGGCTGTCATTCTGCTAGGCAGGAAACTGCAGTGGCACGTCAAAAGCCTATATGGGCTTTGGAAAGCCAACTATGTACATCTCTCTTCCTAACCTGACTTTCAGTGACAGCACATGAGTAATTTAAAAATCAGACATTGTTATAGCCAGGCGTGATCCTGCATGTCTATAATCTTAGCACCCTAAGAGGCTGAAGCAGGAGGATCCCAAGTTTAATGTCAGCCTGTGTACTTAGCAACTCAGCAAAACCCTGTCTCAAAATTAAAAAGGGCTGGGATGAGCTCAGTGCAAAAACCCTGGGTTCAGATCCCTGTACTGAAAAATAAATAAATAAGGCATTATGGGAGTATTTCTACCATGGAAATCAGTAAAGTACTTTTCTCCTTCGAGAACTGGCTGTTCTAGCCTAGCCTAGAAATCCCCTCTGAAGGGCCGGGGATTTAGCTCAGCAGCCTAAGCGCCTGCCTGGCAAGTGCGAGGTCATGAGTTCAATTCCTGGTGCTGCAAAAAAAAAAAAAAAAAATCCTCTCTGAATTGATTCTGAGGATAAGAGGTTCCTTCGTGTCATACTATGACCAAGATGTTATAGGATCTCTCAAGCTTCTGGGGTGCAAATACTAACCATGAGCCGCCCCCCCACACCGCGCCCGCCCCCGGCCTCTCCTGAAAACGACTAGCTGCTATACACAATAGGAAAATGCGATCACTTTCCTTACCCACTGAGTCACAGCCTCCCCATCCCATTTTCCTCCATGGCCTTGCTGTTCCTGCTTTTTTTCTTTCCTAACCCAAATTTGAGTCTCCCTAATAGCCAATGTTTTGGGGTTTGTTTTGTTTTTTTAATTGTTGTTTTCTCAGAGGGTAGGATTACAGCAGGGCTGTGCTGCGGCGACCCGACTGTATCTTTGCACACAGGGGCAAAGCCGTAGTAATAACAATGTCTTAGTGTGGAATGCTGAGGTCGCCATCTGAGGCCGTCTGTGGTCCCCGCACATGGGTCCTGGGTTTTTCCCTGGGGACTCAGGGGCAGCATCCCACTGGGCACCTCTGCACACTGATCTTCCTGTGCCCACCTTCCAAATCCTCCGGCCCTGTTACCCCACATCCACCTTAAGACTGGCCGCAAGGACTCTCCTTTCTCCAACCCCTCTTGCCAAGCATGGCTTGGGCGATGCTGATGGGAAAAATCATTGTCGACCTGGCCATCTGCGCTGGAGGCTGATGCTAAGCAGAGATGTTTTATAAAACCTTGAAACATTTCAGATATACAAAAAGGTATAGAGAAGAGTATTATAAGCAGTCTTGTGTCTCGCCCCAGTTTAGGAAATAAAATATTATAAACACTGTTAAAGTTCCAGCGTGCTCTCTGATCCTGTCGCCCTCTCTCCAAGAGAGAAACAATTTCCTGGAAACAGGTTATCACTCCGCAGCACACCTTCGTGTTTTCACTGCATGTCTACATGCAAGCTTAAGTATAGTTTTCTTCCTGGTGTACTTTTTGTTTTTGTATATTCTAACATTTTTTTTTGAGAATAACAAGCTTGAAATGATTTCCCTCAACAAATGTGACAGATACTTTAACCCATATATCCAGTGCTATCAAACTGCAATGATGATTTATGTCATATATGCTCTTTTTTGGAATGAAACATTGTATATTCTTTTCTCTTTTTTTTCCAAATTCATTTTATTTCAAGGAGAAAAAGAAAAAGAAGAAAAAAAACTATAACTTTCAAAACATGTCAATCAGTGGGCAACAATGGTACATACATTGCGCATTGTCATCCCCAAATCACCCAGAGCACAAGACATCTGCATTCAATTGATCAATCAATATCAGCACAAATCTTTCTCTCCAGTGAACTCCAAGAAATCGGTAGTATAATATCTTAACTATTTTTGTATACATATACATACACATATACATATCTTGTTTCTTTCAGCTTCTCATACTAATGAGACAATATGATGTTTACACACGTGTGTCTGATTTATTTCACTAATGAGTATGATCTCAAGTTGCATCCATTTACCTATAAAAGTGTTCAGTTTACCCATCTTTATGGCTGAGAAGTACTCCATTGTATAAAAATACCACATCTTTTTTACCCATTTCTCAGTCAGTGGACATTTAGGTTGTTTCCAAGATCTAGCTGTTACAAATTGTGCTGCTATAAACACGGGTGCACATATAACACTGTTGTATGATGTTTTTAATTCTTTTGGGAAGATACCCAGAAAGGGAATAGCTGGGTCAAATGGGACCTCTATTCCTAGTTTTTTGAGGAACCACACTGATTTCCACAGTAGTTGCACCAGTCTGCATTCCCACCAACAGTGGAGAAGAGTTCCTTTTTCCCCACATCCCCTCCAGTATTTGTTATTGCTTGATTTCTTGATACTAGCCATTGCTTCTGGGGTGAGGTGGAATATCAGTGTTGTTTTAATTTGCATCTCTCAAATGGCCAGTGATGTTGAACATTTTTTCATGTATTTATTTGCTATTTGTATTTCATCTAAGAAGTGTGTATTCATCTCAGATGCCCATTTTTGGATTAGATCTTTAATCTGGGGGGTCTGATTTTTTTTTTTAGTTTTTTTATATGTTCTTGATAATAATCCTTTGTCTGAGGTACAGCTGGAAAACATTTTTTCCCATGTTGTGGGTTGTCTCTTCACTCTGTTGGTGGTTTCTCTTTCTGTGCAAAAACTTTTCAATAGGGTGAGATCCCAGTTGTTGATTCTTTGTGATAGTTCCTGTGCAACTGGGGTTTTGTTCATGAAGTCTTTGCCTACGCCAGTGTCTTCAAGAGTTTTACCTACTCTATCTTCCAGCAGATTTAATGTTTCTGTTTTAATATTAAGATCTTTGACCCATTCTGATTTTAGCTTGGTCCATGGTGAAACATACAGGTCCAGTTTTAATCTTGGGCATGTGTAGAACCATTTTTTCCAGCACCATTTATTAAAGAGGCTATCTTTCTTCCAGTGAATGTGTTTGGCACCTTTGTCAAAGGTAAGGTGGCTTGGTGTGTCTGGAGTTGTTTCTGCATCTTCTAATCTGTTCCCATTGATCTTTGGGTCTGTTTTCTTTTTTCCTGTTTTCTTTTTACCACACTGCTTTTATCACAGTAGTTTTAGCATATAATTTCAAGTCAGGGGTCGTGATGCCCCCATCTTGTCTTTGTTGCCCAGGATTGCCTTTGCTATTCTAGGTCTCTTCCGGTTCCAGATGAATTTTAGGATTGTTTTCTCTAATTCTGTGAGATGCGCTATTGGAATTTTGATTGAGATTGTATTGAATCTGTATAACAGTTTTGGAAGTATGGCCATTTTCACTATATTGGTTTCTTCCTACACAACAGCATGGAATATCTCTCTATTTTCTAATATCCTCTTCAACCTCCTTTTTTTTAACAGTACTGTAGCTGTCAATGTAGAGGTCTTTTACATCCTTTGTTAGACTGGTTCCTGGGTATTTCATTTTTTTGGATGCTGTTTTAAAAGGTATTGTTTCCTTGATTTCTCTCTCAGTGAGTTTGTTATTTGTGTACAGGAAGGCTATTGATTTTTGAGTGTTGACTTTGAAACCAGTTATGTTACTGAATTTGCTTATTAAATCTAGTAGGCTTTTGGTGGAATTTTTGGGATCTTCTAAGTAGAGTATCATGTCATCTGCAAATAATGATAGTTTAACTTCTTCCTTTCCTATCTTTATTCCTTTTATTTCTTTCTCTTGTCTAACTGCTCTAACTAAAGTTTGCAGGACTATGTTGAATAAGAGTGGAGAGAGTGGACATCCTTGTCTTATTCCTGATTTTAGAGAGAAAGTTTTCAGTTTTTGTCCATTTAGTAAGATGTTGGCTGTTGGTTTGTCATGGATGGCTTTTATCAGATTGAGAGAAAGACCATCTATTCCAATTTTATGTAGGGTTTTTTTTATCATGAATGGGCGCCAGACTTTGTCAAAAGTTTTTTATGTATCTATTGAGATGATCATGTGATTTCTGTCCTTGGCTCTGTTAACATGGTGTATTATATTTATGGATTTATGAATGTTGAACCATCACAGCATTCCTGGGATGAATCCCACTTGATCATGGTGTACAATCTTCTTGATACTTTGCCGTAGTCTGTTTGCCAGTATCTTATTGAGGATTTTTGCATCAGTGCTCATTAGGGAGATTGACCTGTAATTCTTTTTTTTTTTTTAATTCTCTTTCTTAGCTGGGTCCTTCTTTGGTTTTGGTATTAGGGTAATGCTTGCTTCCAGGAATGAATTTGGAAGTATTACTTCCCTTTCAATTTCATTAAAGAGTTTGAGAAGTAGGGGGGTTAGGTCTTCTCTAAATTTCTTGTAAAATTCAGCAGGGAATCTGTCAGGGCCTGGGCTTTTCTTTGTTGACAGGTTTTTAGTTACAACTTCAATCATTTATTGATATTGGGTTATTTAGGATTTTTATATCTTCTTGATTCAGCTTTGGTAGTTCATATGTATTTAGGAATCTATCCATTTCTTTTGTATTTTCCATCTTACTAGAATACAAGTTTTCAAAGTAGGTAGAGATGATTTTCTGGATTTCTGCAGGGTCTGTTGTGATTTCACCCTTTTGATTCTTAATTGCATGGATTTGAGTCTTTTCTTTCCTTTTTTTGATTATGTTGGCTAAGGGTTTGTCAATTTTATTTAATCTTTCAAAGAACCAACTCTTCATTTCATTGATTCTTTGTATTTTTTTTTTTGTCTCCAGTGTGTCAATTTCTGCTCTGATCTTTATAATTTCCTCCCTTGTATGAGCTTTTGGCTTAGCCTGCTCTTGTTTTCCTAGAAGTTTGAGGTTCAACATTAAGTTGTTTATATGTGCTTGTTCTGTTTTCCTGATACGGGTATTTACTGCTATAAATTTCCCTCTTAAGACTGCTTTTATTATGTTCCACAAGTTCCGGTATGTTGTATTGTCATTATCATTCAACTTTAAAAATTGTCTAATTTCTTCTCTAATTTCATCTGTGACCCATTGGTTGTTCAGTAGGGTGCTATTTAATTTCCATGTGTTTATGAAGTTCTTGTGGTTTCCTTTGGCATTGACTTCCAATTTCACTGCACTGTGGTCTGATAGTATGCATGGGATAATTTCAATTCCTTTGCATTTACTTAAGCATGTTCTAAGAGTCAGTATATGGTCTATTTCAGAGAGTGTCCCATGGAACACTATATATTCTTGCATTACTGATATTTTCTCCTTACTTGTACTTTTCTAGTAACTTTCTTTCTGGTATTTTAATATGCAGATGTTTTTCATTTTAATTTGGTCAAATTTACCATCCTCTGCCTTTATGCTTTATTCTCTCCATGGCTTATTTAAGAAACATTTTCCTATTCTGAGGTCATGAAGATAGTCATCTACATTTTCCTCTAAAGATTTTAAAGCTTTACTTTAATACATTTAGGGTTATGATATACCTGAAATGTATTTTTGTCCAGGGTTCAAAGAAAATACTCAGCTTTATTTTTTTAATATTGATACCTATATTCAGTTGATGATGCTAAAACAGCTAGACATCCATACAGAAGAAAATATTTGCCTCTGTAATAGGCCATGTCACCTCCCATTTTTCAAGTTTTCTTATATGCATGGGTTTGTTTCCGGACTCTCTATTCTGGCCTATTGGTCTGTTTGTGATTCCCCTACTAATATACTCTGCCTTAATTATGTTATTTCATCATAAGTCTGTATATCCTATTCGGCATGTCCAACCATCTCAATCTTTTCTTCAGAAAATCTCTAGTCTATACTTGACCTTTACTTTTGCATGTACACTTAGATTCTGATTGCCAAATCCCATACAGGGATTTTTCTGGGGTTGCCCTAATTTGTCATTTAATTCAGAGAAAGCTATTGGCTGAATAATGCTCCTCCAGATTTATGTGTTGAAGTCCTAACTCCCAGTACCTCAGAATGTCACTGCAATTGGAGACAGAATCTTTAAAGGGGTAATTAAACCTTGAACAGGTCATTGGGATGGGCTGGGGTCCTTTTAAGACAAGGAAAGATTATGTGAGCACGCAGCCAGAAGGCAGCTGGCCATGTGCAAAGTTCAGCGAGGGGCTCAGAAGAATCAACGCTGCTGATCTCCAGACCTTGAACCCCCAGCCTCCAGCACCGCACAGAGATGAGTTTGTATTGTATTTGGCCAGAGCTACATGCTGAGTGTTCCTCACCTGCAGTGGTTAGAGCCAGAAATGCTGCAGATTTTTGAGTTTCTTTGATTTTAGAACATTTGCAAAGACTTAACTGTTGAGCACCCCTAATCTGAAAATGCAAAAATTCTCCAGAATCCAAAAATTTGGATTCAGCAGTTAAAAAGTGTCAGATGTTAAGAGCATTTGGATTTCAGATTTTTGGATTAGAGACGTTCAACCTATACTTTGTTATGATAACCCTTGTAAAGAAAAACAGAACATAGACATGGTCAAAATATTGAATTTTTCTGTCTACAAACATGGGCTCTAGCTGGGGATTTAGCTCAGTGGCCTAAGTGCCTGCCTGGCAAGTGTGAGGTCATAAGTTCGATCCTTGGTGCTGCAAAAAAAAAAAAAAAAAAAAAAGGGCTCTCCGCTTTCTCTTTCCTTTATCTCTCCAACTATTACGAGCCTCTATCAACAAAGTTTTATAATTTTCTCCTTAGAAGTCTTATACATCTTTTATTAGATTTATTTTTGAAGGTACTTTATAGTTTTGTTTTTATTCTTTTCTTAATTCCCATAACTCTGCTTGATTTTCACAGATTTTAGTCCTGTTCTCCAAGGGTTTACTTCTAAAATGTCAAGATCATGTTTTTCTGAAGGAGATTTTGCCCCCTGGCATCCTGAAGCATATGCTGTTTTAAAGCCCAGCTGCCCCCTTTCTCCAGCACTTTCTCTCTCCTGTCCCTCCATTGCAGTCTGTATGTTCTGACCCTCACATCTTGGAAGTAAAGTGAATAAATGTGGTGGTTCACAAGAAGACGCTGATGCTGGTCACATTTTGGTGGAAAATCTAGACCCAGGAAATAACTGACTATTAGGGCCTACACATTACCATCTCAGATCATACTAATAGTAGAAAATGTCTACGGTCCCCCTTTACAACTCCCTCTTAAGAATATCACTTCTAGCCAGGTCTGGTGGCGCACGCCTGTAATCCCAGCACTCTGGAGGCTGAGACAGGAGGATCATGGTGAGTTCGAGACCAGCCTGGGCTGCAAAGTGAGCTCAACACCAGCCTGAACAGCATAGCGAGACCCAGTCTCAAAAAGACAAGGGCTGGGGATTTAGCTCAGAGGCTTAAGCACCTGCCTGGCAAGCGTGAGGTCATGAGTTCAATCCCCAGTGCTGCAAAAAAAAAAAAAATCACTTCTTTGGCACTTCATATTTACATATCCAGACCAGACTAATTCAGTTGGAACCAGGAGCAATTTCAAAAATCAGGACCCGACCGCTTCCCACATTTTGATCATACTACCTAGGTTCATTCCCTGGTCCTGCCACTTATTTATTATGGCCTAGGACAAATTTCTTCTCTCCTGCATCAGTTGCCTGAGCTTTCAAATGGGGATCATAGGAGCGACTGCCCATGTGTGCGTGAGGATGAAATGAATAACGAATGTAATTTACTGCGATAGTGCCTGGCGCATAGCAAGCCCTTGATAAGTGTTAGTTGAGCCCATGGGATGGGATGGTCACCTTTCTACTGCCCTTCAGTCACTGAGTGGATTTTAAATTTCTTTTTCTTCATATATCAAAAACAGTATTAAACTGTTACTCCATCCCCCATACGCTTTCCTCTGTAGCCTGGCACAGAATATTGCTCTAGTCTGATTGTAAAAGTTTATCCAGCCTTGCCTTTCAATAGTCACTTTATCATTTTCTTTGCTTTTACTTCTTTTTCTTCCTAGTACTTAGGGTCAGGTGTAAGCAGCTTCCAGGCCACCTTTCTGCTATCAGTAACATGCTGAGGAGAAGCTGACAATGCCAAAGGGCCAAGCAGGGCCTGATTTAGGCAGCGGGCTGGAAATGCTGCACACTGGGAGAACCCCGTGCGGGCCTGGCTCATGACCTGCCTTCCAGAATCTCTAGTATCACTCGAGCCCAGCAGCCCTGTGACCTCGATAACATTCATGCCAGGGTCACAAAGAATGGGGACTGAAATCAAGAATGACCAGTGTCACCCTCCTCTCAGTAAAACCCACCAAACTCTGAAATTACTGACCTTCATTTCTAGGAGGGCTGCCACTTTTGGTCACCGTGTTATGGCTGATTCATTGTGTCAACTTGAGCAGTTTAGAAGTTTAACTGAGAGACTCAGCAGGGAGCCAGGGTTCTTACTTTGTAAATAGCCTCATCCTGTGCAAAGGAGGGCAAGGACATTTTGTGAGTGCTACACCCTCCCTGAAAGGGGGCAGGGGTGGTGGGTTGTGTACAACATAAGGGAGAAGAGGTTTGTTTTCCCCTTTTCTCTCTTTTTGCGCTGGCTGCTGCCTTGAAGTGTTGCCCCAGTGCTATGCCACCCTGCCTTGGAGCCAGCTGATTATGGACTGAAATCTCCAGAAACTGTAAGCTAAATAAACCTTTCCTTGCTTCACTTTGGGTGTCAGGTGTTTTGTCCCAGCAACGAGAGAAAAGTAACCAAGACACCATGTTATGCCAACACCTGATCAGGCACCACTGCCTGATCCCTGCTAGATATTTAGCAAATAAGTATGAGTGTACAGTGATTTCCCTCTGCATCCAGCCCTATCAAAGCTTTACACAGCTCTGGAGATGGGGTAGATAACATAGTCAGTATTGGGTGAGTTCTTCGAGTGGTGATTGTACTGGGACAGACATTCAGCTATATTGTAATACTCTTCTGTCATGTAACAGATGTGTGTATAACTGCACACATCCTCAATAACCCACTGTAAAGGAGAAAGTAAAATCACTTTTAAAAATACAGCTGTGTTCACTAAGCAAGATGGCTTGCCTAAAGGAATGACATATTGAACATCGCTGTCTTTCTCAGGAGCAGCAGATGTTTGCTGAGGAACAAAGCCAGGCAAGGCACTATTCCAATACGGAGGTCCAAAGGGGCACAGGACACAGCCGTAGCCCCTGAGGGAATTCAGTGAGGCTTCAAGAAAACAGAAGCACAACTCCAGAGGGAGATCCAGAGGGACAGGAATGCACAGATCGGCTCTCAAGTTTCCCTCTACCTTTTAGAAAATCCAGAATTACAGGAAACCACCACTGACGGTCTCAGCTGTGTACAGCACCACGCAGGAAATTCTCAGGTACGTTCCACATGGGGGCCTCCAAGGCCTGAGGAGCAGCAAAACCCTCCTGCCTCTCCTCACACCACCTCACGGGGGTGCCCTCGTTGGTGGAGTATAACTCAGGGCAGGGCCAGCATAGGATTCTGGAAAATATAGTTCTCTGGCTTTCAGTCCCCCTAATAAGGGTGATGCAGAAAAACAGTAACAGCATATCAACAGATAATTCAGCAGCCTAAGGTTAAATATAGAAAAACGTTGTTCCAATGCAGCCAGTCTTCTCTGAGAACCTGAGGAGCAATGTAATCTAAGTGTCCCTGCAGGTGTGCTCCGCGGAGTTGTAGCCTCCGAAGATGGCTTAGTCAGAAAGCAAGGCCAGGCTTTGCCAGTGAGAGGGCACAGAGGCCAGGATGCGCGCATTTGTTCCCGCACCTGGCAAATGTCAGTCTGGACCCATGGGCTCCGAGGCAATGAGAAGGTGTTTTTCGGTTTTTTTTTTGTTTTTTTTTTTAAAGAGAATAGAACAAGACAAAACAAAACAGAACAAAACAAAGCAAAAGAAAACAGAATAGAGTCAAACATAATATAGCATTTCAGAACAGAACATTGCAAGCTATACAGGTTTTCAAACCATAACAACAGGAGATTAACAATGGTTACCCTAGTGTCTCTTGCTTTCTTCAAAATGGTTGTTCATACATTTACACACAATAAACTCAAACACAACAAAGTAATATGAAACCAGATAAGACAAAAGAGCATTACCGGCCTTCAAGTCGGACAACAAGAAACCAGCAGTGGTTACCATAGTGTCTCATTTTTCAAAAGAGCTGTTCCTATCTTCTCACACATTGCCTCCAAATAGTAGGAAAGGGGCTTAAACCAATCAAATCAAATAATAAAAGCACCATTGGATTTCAGAACCATTTCTCCATATTTATCAGGAATTTTGTATCTTATTGAGAGAAGGTGGTTTTTAAGAAAGGAAATGATATGAAATTTTTAACGCAGGAAGACCATGTTGAAGACACATATGAGCACAGACAAACTTGATGTTCATGAAGAGAGTGAGCAAACTGTGCCATCAATGAAAGGAAATTCTATCTAAGAAAGTGCATTTCTTTACAGAGCTGTGTCATATCATCCTTTGGGCCCTCTGTTGGAAAAGTAGAATCAAGTCTAAAATAATGCCTTTTCACTTGTATCCTTTAGTATTATAGATGTAGGACAGTACTGTATCATACCTCTGTGAATGTAAAATATCTTGTACCTGATTTATGATACGTAGTAGTGACCATGCTTTATCAGAGCTGTTTTTAATGATATCACTCTAGAATGTTTTCTTTCCAGATCATGATTAAGAAGCTAATTAAAAAAAAATGGTGCCAGGTACCACAACAGTAACAGAACTTTGCTGTTTTCTGGGTATTTTTCTTTCTTTTTTTTTTTTTTAATGGTCTAGAAACATTAAATCTAATTTTTTTTCCATTTGTACAGGGGTAACGCACTGTATTAAATATGTAAGGTCTTATCTACTTGGGTTTGATTACAGAAACTAACATTCTCTAAAAAAAAAATTTAAAAACAAAAACAAAGTTGACCACATACCTCAGTGTTAACAGTGCTGGTCTCCAGAAGGGGCCATGGCACATAACTGATCTTTTCTTTCTCTCTGCATTTTCAAATATCCTACAGGAGTATGCATTACCTTTCGGAATAAAAAAGATCAAACTTTCAAGAGTGTGGCATCCACACATTTTGTGATTTGATGTTTCCCTCACTTTTTCCTATTTGCTTTCCGCTGTTCTCGGTTGCCGATCAAACCTTCCTTCACTGAAAGCTCACACTCTCACCCCCTGCTCTTCTTCTGCCGTGTCACTGCGACAAGCACATGACATCGAGCTTTCTCGTGAGAAGGCGACCCCTCCTTCTGGACAGGCACCACATCTGCCTTGTCCGCAGATGTTTCCCAAGAGCTTGTATCCATCCTGCATTCTGCTGAGAGTCTTAGAATAAGTTAATAATAGCCTTAAAAGATGTGAGTGTGGAGACAGAAGGACTAAGAAGGAGGTGCTCACCTGTGATCCCAGCACTGAAGACACTGGGGCAGGAGGAGCACTGTGAGTTCAAGGCCAGCCTGGGCTATATAGTGAGACTGTATCTCAAAAAAAAAAAAAAAAAAAAAAGAAGAAGAAGAAGAAGAAGAAGAAGAAGAAGATGATGATGAAGATGAAGATGAAGGAGAAGAAGAGGAAGAAAATGAAGAGGAAGGAAAAGAAGAGGTGGAGGAGGAAGGAGAGTGACAGAGGACAGAAACAGCTGTGGAGATATGATGGTATAGGACCTAGAGAAGCTAGTAACTACTTGGAGTCATTCAATAAGAAGTAGAGGTTTGGAGAATATTTTAGAAGTAAAACTGGCATGTTGGCCAGGCATGGTGGTATACACATATAATTCCCGTATTCTGGAGCCTAAGGCAGGAAAATCTCTGGGAGTTAAAGGGCAGCCTGGGCTACATAGGGAGTTCAAGGCCAATCTGAATTACATAGCAAAACCCTGTCTGAAAAGAAAAACTGCTAGGACATTACATGAAAAAATGGAGAGTTATTTTGATCACAGCAAGAGTCCATAGAAGTGAGAGATTCACTGCAGGTGTAAGCAGGAGCCAGATTTGGGGAGTCCTTGACTGTCAGGCAAGGAAGCTGCTCTTTAAATAGCCCTTCATGGTCAGCAGTGATGACAGATTGAGATCTGTTGGCCTTTGTGGGCTGAGGCTCCTGTGCCTCTGGGGAGCTAAGAAGCAGTATGAGTCGGTCAGGCGCCCCCAGTCTGAGATTTATAGGTAGGAAGCAGAGAATGGTGCCGTAAGAATATTATTTCTCAGATGGGCATGGTGGCACATGCCTGTAATCCCAGCACTCAGGAGGCTGAGGCAGGAGGATCACTGAGTTTGAGGGCAGCCTGGGCTACATAAAATTCAAGGCCAGCCTGAACTGCTTAGCAAGATCCTGTCTCAAAAAACAAACAAACAAACAAAAAGGAATATAGTTCTCACCAAAAAAATGTGTCATCTAACCCAAATCACCACTGGTTTGAGTAAGCTGGAGAGTAAACCCTAGAATTTCAAGGGCTGTCATTATTTTTGCTTGGCTCTTATAACCAGTCCCTTGGCAGTGATGAAGGACAAAAAAAATTCCCCCAAGAATCCTGCTGGTCTCACCAAGTCCAGAACCAACGGCAGCTTCTCCAGCAACCTCTGTGACAAGCCTCTGTCACAGAGCCTCGGCGCCCCGGGAACCAGGGAGCTCTTGGTTTATGTTCCAGAGGGAGCCGTCAGACAGCGCAGAAAAAAATGTCTGTCCACCTTTCCATTACGATGTTCCATGAGGACTAAACGGCCTGAGGCAAGGGAAAGCAGACTTCGTGACTCTTTGAGACTTTGGCTGTCTTACCTTCTACAATGCCAGTGTGGTTTGGGGAGAGGTTCAAACGTAAGCTTCAAAAACAATCACAGATGAAAGGTCTGGTTAAGCACAACTGCAGAGGGAGACGGAGATGATGTGGATCTTTGCAGGGAGCTGGGCTACACGGTGAGTGTGTGAGCC
Source organism: Cuniculus paca (assembly GCA_004365215.1). Classification (NCBI taxonomy): domain Eukaryota; kingdom Metazoa; phylum Chordata; class Mammalia; order Rodentia; family Cuniculidae; genus Cuniculus; species Cuniculus paca. The sequence goes on from RJWT010000384.1 coordinate 29,957, forward strand.
CGACCGTGGGGAGGCAGCGCAGCAGATGCCTTGGTGGATGCAGCGTATCAGGGAGCGTTCACGGCACAGGAAGCTGCGCCCCTCTGTGTGGACTGGGAGATGCACGGGACTCAGACTGAGGGCAAGCTGGTAACGGCCGTGTGCCTGTGAACGTCTGCATAAGGCTGTGCTTGGCATAAACACTTTGCAGACGCGCAGTGTGCAGTTGCTTTTGAAAATCCTGAAGTTCCAGCCACTGACAGAAGTTAGGGACTGCAAAGACTCAACTGAGGGATGAGTGGGACAGATCTGCTGCCCCAGGAAAGGCCTGTCCTGGGAGCCCTCTGCTTGGGAGCTGGCTGGGGAGAAGAGGGAAGAAAGTACGAGAGCAACAACAGTCCATGATCAAAGGTGTGGCCCATCTTCTCTCTGATCCCCTCCCCACCCCAGTTTCACTCTGTGCCAGGTTTTTCTTCTTAATGGAAGGCGAGGTAATCGGCAGGGAAATCTTTTGGAGAGGATGTGAAACTTAGGGGCCGAGGAGCTGTTTCCAAAGCACCGGAAGCATGCGGCTGAGCTCGCTAGCCTTCCTCGAGGTGCGCCACGCTGGAGAAGACAGGCCTCTTCCTCTTGGCTCATGGGCGGGGCCAAATGTGTTGGGCAAAGCCAGCAGAGGGAAAGTCCCAAGTGAACAGGGACCGTGAAGGGGTTAAGAACAGCAACGAATCGTAGAGTAAGGCTGACTGCTAAGGGTACGGCATCAATGCCAACGTGAAAAGCGGATAGAGAGCAAAGAGAGAACCTCCGCCAGTCCTGTCCTGTCCTGCAAATATACGAGCACTAGGCCCTGTGCTGGTGCTACAAAGCGAGACGATGTGGTTCCTGAGCTCATGGCTTTCTAGACAGCAGTCTACTACAAAGCGTGATCGAATGTGCTTCAGTACTGGGGCACTTTGACTCAGTAATATGAAAAGTTCCAGCGGGGAGCTCAGGGTCCTAGGGGCAAATAAGGAGTGCTCAACCCTGCCTGGGGTCCCCAGGAAAAGCTTCTTGAACAGGACGTGGAGAGGTGCTCTAAGAGGAGAAAAAAATATTGTACGTGTATGCCTGCGAGTGCACGGGTTCATAGTAATATATCTCTCACATTCCCTGCACAACATTCTGCATTTGGTATCTGTATAATAAAGATTACTTTTTAAAAATTTTTTCTACTTCTCTGGCCATTCCTCTGCTTCATTCCCAAGTCTTCTTCCCCTTCTTTCTTTGCTAGAAATGGTCATAAAGTTTCATTTGTAACATTCAGTAAATCAGAGGTCAATCAGAGGTCAATCAATTATCAGACCTTAATCAGATGAGGCAATACGTTAGGAAAGGCTACCTGTGGCCTGAAGTTAGAAGGGGGCATCATTGTTATTGGAATCATCCTAGAGCATTTATTGAACACTGGCTGCATCCCAGGTGATTTAAGTATGAGATGTGCTGGTTCCTTCTGTCCTCACAGAAACCCAGTGAGGTACATGGTATCCAGGTGAGGACCGCGGTGCACAGAGGGGCTGTGGGGCTGGCTCGAGGTTGCAGCCATATCAGCAGCGTGGTCAGCGCAGCTCAGCCCCAGAGCCTACAGCTCAGACCACGTCCCACACTCAGGCCTAAAAAAACTAAGGACAAAAGCATCTTGAATTCTCACCCCAGTGGATAAGCCAGATATCACTAATTATTTTAAAAGCTTTTTAAGCTGCATAATCTCTACCAACTCATTCATCCCTGGTTATTTCTGATTCCCTGTAAGGATTGGCAGGTCCTAAATTCAAAAGGTTTTATTGATTATCACTTTTCCCAAGGTTTTTTTCTAGTAGAAATAAACATATACCAGGAAAGGAAACACTACGAGATGGAGTTAGGCTCATGGAATTACCATTTCCTTCATCAGAGAGTAGGGACAAATCAAGGTCCTGCTACATTCTGACCATCAGAAGCCAGAAGGCCTGGGGACCAGGACAAAAGAGCACTGTGTCAAGCTCAGCTTTCTTGGCACCAGGAAAATGTGCCTCACTGAGCACTGCAAGATGACTAGACCCACGCCTGGATCTGAGAAGTCCTGCTCTTCTTAGAGAAAACAAAGACTACCAAGACTTCTAGCCTGAATTATACATTAACGAAACCTAGGTCAACTTTTGATCCTTCCCAGTACTAAAAGCAACATTAATCAGGACCCAAACTGAGACTTACTGCAGAGGGGTAAAGGATCACTAAATGAAATGAAGTGGAGAAAGAGAGTCCTCTGGGAAACCGTGGTCATCCTTCCCAGACAAATGTGTTCACCCGGGAAGAGCCACATGCATGGGGCTGCTCTCGTCTTCATTACATCAGCTTTTCCACCGCCTCACCATTCCCCCTCATTACTGCAAATGCTCCTCCTCTCCCAGAAGCAGACTCCTGTGGTCACCTGGCACACAAGCCTGAGGTTTTGTACAGAATCCCAGACCAAATCAGAGTGGCAGACACAGTCTATTGTGAAACCCCAAGGATGCGCTCCAAATGTATGAGAAAACTTGTCTGTAATTTCTACTTTGCTGAATACCACAGTCTCTAAGATTCTATCAAATATAACCTGAATTCTATTTATTCTTCCTACACATGTTTGCTGAGTGCATGCCGTGTGCTGGGAATGCTCTGAGGGATGAGGGGTGGAGAACTAAACAAAATAAACTCATCATCATCATCATCATCATCATCATCATCATCACCACCATCATCATTGTCATCATCTCTGCCCCTGTGAAGCTCACATTTCTAGAGGGAAAGACAGACTCACATTCCCTGTAGGAGAGGGATGGGACACTAATGAAGTGTCCGCCATAGTTCTAGGAGAGAAGTAAATGAATTAATGAGAATTTGCGCTCTTCATGTATCTTTGAAGGCAGGTACACTGTCTTTCTCAGTACTGTGCAGGGCATTGAGAAGAGACCGTGCTATAACTTGTACCTTATGAAGAGGGAGCAATTTAGGTAGTTACCACTACCATCTTTTCTCTTCTTTTCCTATATTTAACAGAGACACCAAGAACACTAGTTCACAATGAATTACATCTAAAGAAAAGAAAACAAAACCCCAGTAGGAGCTTGAAGGCAGATATCCAGCAAGCAGAATCCAATTTTACAACTTAATTATTTGGAAAAAAGGGCGGGGTTCTATTCTGGGAGATTGAGGCAGGAGGATCACAAGTTCGATTCCAACCTAGGTCACTTAACAACTCTGAGAGATGCTGTCTCAATTTTTTTTAAAAAGGGAAGGAGCAGCTAGGTGAAAAGGCCCTGGCTTGACACTCCAGAGCCACAAAGAAGGGAGGTCAGGGTTTCCTCTAGGCTGAATGGCTATATGTGCCTAAGCCCTGAGCAAGGCACCAAGAGAAAGTGCTGTGACATGAATCCTACTCTCGGGGACAAGAGAGAAAACAGTGAATACACCAGAAGATTCTGTTAGCTCTTTTGACAGCACAGAACAGATTGAAAAATAGTTTAGACATTCAATTCTAAGTTCCTTTTCTAATATAAATCAGGATACGATGTAAATTTGCCTGTTCGACAACTGATAAACTCAGCAGGAGAGCACGCATATCTAGGAACATTTTGCTTATCCTAATGGGAGTCACCCTGGATATGGGGTGGGGTAGAGCTCAAAGATCTCTGTGGGTTTTTGTTATGTTTTTGTTTTGTCTTTTTGAGACAGGGTCTTGCTATGCAGTTCAGGTTGGCCTTGGGCTCACTTTGTAGCCCGGGCTGGTCTCACACTTTTAATGATCCCCCTGCCTCAGCCTCCCGAGTGCTGGGATTACAGGAGTGCTCGGCTACTTTGTGTGTGTGTGTGTGTGTGTGTGTGTGTGTGTGTGTATTTTTAAGATTAGGCCCTGGGAGAAAGATGGGGAGAGTGTCTTTGATAAACATGAAATGTAAGGGGAAGCTTCTCTCCCCTTCCTCCTTCCCAGGCCCCCACATGGGCCGTGGACGTAATCATATGGCACACACAGTTCTGCTCCTCTGAGGCTGCTGGGTGGCCTACGGGATCACAAGGACCATGTTTCCTCTCCAGGAAAAGAGACATCTGCCTTGGGTTGACATCATCAGGACTCATCCTGTGGTTTTGCTGGTGTTCTATGCTTGGATCCCATTAACGTACGGCTTTTTGATATTTGCATCCCCATGACTACCAAAAGCAATGCACTCAAGCTAAATTGCTAACATTTTGCCTTTTCATGACATGGTTTGGAATTTAGAGAAGAGAGAGAGGAAAAAAAGGAGACATACTGTGGAAGAAAGAAAAAACTTCTTTCCTATTGACTCTTTATTTCCCCAAATGAAAATCCATTAAGGACACTGCAAAAGAAAACGAGTGTGATTTTGTCCCTAAAACCACACAAAACATTTTGCTTCAGCCTGGGCCTCAAGCAATCTGGAGGAGAGTTCCTGAAAGGGCACTGAGTTGGATGCGGAGACCCCAAAGGGTAGACTCCCCTCTGTTGAGAGGAGAAAGGGGCACTCACCTCTCTGGAGAGGCCGGAGTAAGCAGCTGAACCCGCTTGGCAGTACAGAGGCCATGATTTCAGGCACCCAGGCCACAGCACAAGAAAGTGCTGTGTTCTCCTGGGACTCTGCTCAGGCAGGACATCTGGAGCCATGGGACTTCTGTCTCCCTCGCGGCAGGCAAGGCTGCCTTGAGCATCCCAGAGAAGCACAGTGATCGTCCTTGCTTGACTGTCAGTCAGCTGGAGGTTATGCTTTGTGACCATCACCACTGTCCCCACCACACAGGGTTGGTTGGGTGCTGGCCCTGTCCAGCAGCCTGCTTGGTCCCAAGAACACCCAGACCAAGCCTCATCTCTCTTCCACACTTCACTTCCTTCCCAGAAGAACAGGTGTGCACTTCGTGGCTGTTTCAGAGGGGCTCATGGGACCCTTTCCCGCACCATGATGTCCTTTTGAAGGCTCTTTGTTTCTCTTTTGCTCTGGAAGAGACAAAACATCTAGGTGGCCACCATCATCATTGTAAGTGTGGCTTTTGTCCTGACTGGTTGTATCCATAGAGGCTGGGCTTGAAGGGAATGTCCAAGAGCAATGAAGAGACTTTGTGACATTTTGGTCCTTTCCCTTTCAGGGTGGCAATGTCTGGTTGGGACACAGACACAGCTAAGAGTCTGCATCTTTTCAATCCAAGAAGTATTCATGAGCACCAACTACATACATACCAGACATGCAGCCAGGGACTTGAAAACGACATGTTTCCTTAAGGAACATTCAAGTAATTCGGAGAGAATACTACAAACACTGTGTTAAAACGATTGTGCATAACTATGTCAGTCCTTCCCGCCCTGACTTTGACTACCTCTGCGAGAAATTCTATATACACAGCGGCTTACTTCGCACATGTTTTAGAAATGCAAAATGGCCGAGTGTTGCACACACACAAGTTATGAGTGACTCCTGAGGGAGTTAATTAGGGAAAGAAGAACTGAGAGTTGAGAAGTGAGAAAAGAGGTACAGCTGCTGACAAAAGAAGTCGAGGTGCTGGCACTGAAGTCCCGATAAAGCAGAGCAGTGCCCTGAGTTGAGCAGGATCCCTTTAAAACTCAACGATGTGGCCTCATTTGAGAAGTGTTTTCAGATGTTACTAAGGTGAAAGCTGAGATGGGATTGGAATGGATTGGGCTGGGCCCCAGATCCGAATGACAGCCTCTTAGTCTGAGGCAGAACAAGTATGCAGAGTCACACCCAGAGAAGGGGGCCAGAGAAAGATGGAAGTAGAGACTCAACGGTGCTGCCCCAAGCTGGCGACACCAAGCAGAAAGGACATGGGAAGCTCCTCCCACCCAGCCTTAGAAGAGGGGGTACCTTCCGACACCTCAGTGTCGGACTTGCAGCCTCCAGGACTGTGAGAGAACATATTACTGTTGTTTTAGGCAACCAAGTTTGTGGCAATTTTTAATGGCAGCTGTGGGAAACTCATACATCAAAGAAAAGTAAAAGAGATCTTTAAATTGAGAATTAGCGCAGTTTAAGGAAGTCGCTAACTTTGGAAAAAGGAGTCGTTGTTGGTGCTTCTGCTTCTGTTTGTGCTTCTGCTCACAAATGCCAAGGCCATGACTGAGATTATAAACCCTGGGCCCTGGAAAGAGGGATAAGAACTCCCTGCGCTGTGCCCCATTAGTCAAATAAGATTATCCTAAAACCATTTACATCTCAAGTAGTCACTTAATCAATATCTCTGTCAGGTCCCTGAGCCCCTGGCCTGGGCCTGTCCTACAGTGCCAGCCTGCATGCTGGGTCCACTGGTCTTGCAGGCAGAGCAAGACAGATAGAAAAATGACAATTCCAAGGCTTCCAATCAAGAAGACACTGTATGTGTGGATGGAAAACAAGACTCAGAAAGCAAAACGGTTTTGCATGCAACCAGTGAAAAAAATCTGCAATTGTTTTCTTGAAACTGCTGGGAAGAAAATTTAACACATTTCCTGAAAGTCAGAGGTGGTAAGTGGAAATTGAGTATCATATCTGCTACTATGAATTTAAAATGTGCAAAGTGTCAATTGCATTATCTTTATTTAGAAATCAGTCTTTAAGATTACTATAAAGATGAAAAGGTGTTTCTCATATATTCCCTACTGAGAACTTCACCACGCGATGTCAAGTTCTGCAAAGGCATATTTTCTTGTTCCCTTACCAAAATCAAAGCAGTGGTTCCTTTTCTAGTGAAAAACCACTTTCAGGCCTTTAAGATGAGGCAGACTAACAAAAACCCTTTACAAGGAATTGTGTTCGCATGGGTCATATTCAGGAGCACTACCTCCAATCTTGTCACCTACTCTCCAAAATGAGTGCCTGCCCAGTGCTTAGTCAGGCCTTGATGAGCTCAGCTGCACAGGGAGGCTGGCGGGGGAAGGCTTTGGGGGGAGGAGTGACTGCAGGACACACTGCACAGATGAATGGTCCCCTGTGGCCAGAGGTGTTTAGGGGGACGAATGCTGATAGTGTCCCAGAGATCTGCAATGGTCATGATAATGTGCTCAAGAGTGTGGACTTTGTTTTTTCAGTTGATGGGGAACTACCAAAAGTGAGTCGTTGTGGTATTTTAGAATATTCGCCCTGGCAGCAGAAAAGGGTGGGTGGTGTTGTAGGTGAGGTAATGGGCCAAGTTTAAAAAAAAAAAAAATGGGAGGCCAACAGAGCTCCGGGGAATCGGGGAATCGTTAGTTGTAGCATGGACAAAAGATGAGGAAGGTCTGATCAAGGGAATGGGAGAAGGAGAAAGAATATTAAAGAGGCTGTTGGTAGTAGAATCAACAAGTTCAGGACAATTGGATTTTTTTTTCCTTAAATCTTATCTTAAGTTCTCCCCACCTCCCCATACAAAAACAGACTTTGAAATAAAGGTTTATGTGTGAGTAATTTATCTGGGACGTGACCTGGAGCAAGAATGAGGCATCAGGGAGCAGAAGAAGGAAGAATGGAAGCGAACAAGGATGCTCATACCGCGCCTGCTGCAGGTCAGTGGTGCTCATCTGAGATCATACAGAGTGTGCTCTCACACGCTCCCACCCCACTGGTTCAGGGTGTCCCCAGAGGGGTCAGTTCCCCTGACCAACAAGCTGTGCGCACGTTACTGCTGAGCAGGACTCTGGCTCCTCGAGGTCCAAATCAATGCTGGAGAAGCCCCAGAGCAACAAGTGAGAGGTGAACCCAAGCTGCCTCTTACTGCAGCTGAATTAGAGTGGTGGCAGCCGCTCAGAACTGGCCGACTACATAGCAGCCGGAGCTAGAGGCGGGGCTGGGAAGCTTTGCAGTGGTGTCCAGCACAGCATGAGGGAAAAGGGACCAAAGGATGCTTGGTGATACCTCTGCCTCCTGAATAGCTGGGATTACAGGCGTGCACCACCATGTCTAGGTCACTATTGTGAAATCCTTAATAATTTTATCCTTGACCTTGTGCCTTGGAAGTGAAGTCCGATGGGACAATAGGCTGAGTTCATAGGCAGAGGGGATGCGAGCCAGTATGCCTTGCTGCTCCCTCTGCGGATGCCCCATTAGCACAGGATCCCGGGGACCCATCGTGCGTGGGAGATCAGAGGCTCAAAACAGATCTGAGGTGAGAATTTGCACTGTTAACTGGCATTACACAACCTGGAGATGAGTGGTAAAATGCATGCTAACGATTGTAAATTAAATTTGATGGTTTAATTTTAACTAAGAACAACACTCCCTAGCAAATTAAAAGCTCATAAGCGGAGAGTCTGGAAAGTAAAAACTTTGATATTTTACTCCTCTAACAGCATTTTGTTTCCGGCTTTCTGGAAAAAGAGTCTGTGCTTTCATTTTGCACTGGACCCTACAAATTATATAACCTTGCTTGCCTGTGACTCCTACAAAATGTGTAAACCCAATCTCCGCGATCCCGCCGGCAGGGTTTGTGGGACCAGGACAGGATGGCGGGTGTTGACGCGGATGTAGCATTACCGCCATCTGGCGTCCAATCTCGTGCACAGCACAGAGCTCCAGGAAGAGGCTCGCAGGCAAAAGCCCCAGGCTGCTTCCCGAAGCCCCAAGCCCAGGAGCGCTAGAGCCGAACTGGCAGGCCAGTTGGGTCACTATTTGACTGGTGATGTTTACATGTAATGAGAGCAGAGGTTTCATCCACTATTCAGATACACCATTTCGGACCCGGGGTTGAAAATGGGGGGCGGGGGGGTCCCACTGCTTTTCCATCTCCCCTGTGAGTGTCCAGGGGAATCTGGTTCTAAGCACACCCAGCTGACAAGAGAAAAGCCTGGTGGCCATGGCTCCTGTGGGGAGCGGCGTCATTGTGGAGCCCTGCAGGCGCAGATGAGGAACGTGTTCAAGGCCAAGGTTGCTGGGGACTCAGCAGGGGCCAGACTCTTGGGACCACGCTCTTACCGTGCTACTCTAGGGGTGCAGCCAGATGAGTTCCATTACTCACCAGTGACGAAATAAGAAAAAAGGGGTCATTAATTAACCCTCCCAGACACACAGAGGTTATTGTAATGAGCCATCCTGTATTAGGTAGACATTATGTACCAAAGGGACAACGATTCATTTTATGGTAGATACTGAACAACAGAAATGAAGACAAGGAGAGTGAGTGATGTGGCGTAAAGATGAAAGAAGCAAATATCCTCAGATGTTAAATCTGCTTCTTTGGTCATGATTCTGACTGCTACATCCCTCTGGGTAAGTGGAGGATATTGATGGGGACCAGAAATGGCCCTTTCCTTCACCACTGACAAACACACTCCTTAAATATTTTAGGTAAAATAACAGAGCCACCAAAAGACAGGAGCTGGTTAATATTTTTAAGTTAGACTCAACATATGTGAGTCTAAAATTAATACGTGTATACTGGAGGCATCATGATACCTAATTTCAAATTATACTACAGAACTATAGTAACAGAAACAGCATGGTGCTGACACAAAAATAGACATGTAGACCAATGGAACAGAGCAGAGAACACAGAAACAAACCCCACAACTACAGCCATCTGACTCTGGACATAGCAGCCAAAAATATATACTGGAGAAAAACAGCCTCTTTAACAAACGGTGCTGGGAAGACTGGATAACTACTTGTGCAAGACAAAGAGATCCCTGTCTCTCAACTGTACAACACCTGAAGCCATAGGCGCAGGCGAAGACTTCCTGCGCAGGACTGCAATAGCAAAGGAAATGGGAGTGAGAGTCAACAAATGGGACTACGTCAAATTAAAATTTTCTGTACAGTAAGGGAAGGGAAACAACCGACAGAGTGAAATGGCAGTCTACAAAATGGGAGAAAAGATTTGCTACCTACCCTTCTGATAGAGTATTAATATCTAGAATATATAAAGAGCTCAAAACACTTAACACCAAAAAGTCAAACAGCCCAACCAATAAATGGGCAAATGAATTGAACAAAGTACCCATGGTCAATAAGTATATGGAAAAATGTTCAATAGATTTAGTTATTAGGGAAATGCAAATCAAAACTATACTGATTCAATCTTACCCCAGTCAGAGTGGCTATCCTCAAGAATACTAAGTAAATACATAAATAGATAGAAAAATACATAAATAAAAAATAACACTGGTGAGGATGGAGGGAGAAAGAAACCCTTCTACACTGCCAGTGAGAATGTAAATTAGTGTAGCCGTATGGAAATCAGTATAGTGCTTCCTCATAAAATTGAAAATAGAGCTCACCCTTTAATTCAGCTCTACCACTCCTTGCTATACACCTACAGGAATTAAAGGCAGCATACTCCAGGGATACCTGCATGCCCATGTTTACTGTGGCGCAATACACAATGGCTAAGATGTGGAACGAACCTAGGGGCCCATGGACAGACAAATGAATAAGAAGAGGTGGTATACACACAAGGGGGAATTATTCAGCCTCAGGAAGAAGTAAATTCGTTACTGCAGGTAGACCTGGAGACCACTGTGTTGAGTAAAGCCAGGCTCAGAAAGACAAATATTGCATGTTCTCCCCGATACAGAGAATCTTTAAAAAGAAAATTACAGAGCAGAGACTATTATTAGACAAGAAAAGGGGACTAAAAGAGGGAGGGGGAGCATAAAGGCAGATAATGAAGGAACAGATATGAGAAAATGTGAAAATACAGTGAGAGGGCGGCGAGACTGTGATGAGGGCTGAGTGTGATCAAAGTCTGCCACGTACACATACGTATCTGCCAAGATGAAGCCGAGAGCCTGTATAATCAATAAAAATTAGTGGAAAAAATCATAAGGAAAATTGGAAATTTTTACATCTTAAAAAAATAATCTTTCTTCTATCTAATCTGTATCTATACCTCATCTATAAATACATAATTTTAAAATTTGAAGCCCATCGGATTTTTTAATTTGCATTTTATTAGTATGCGTTTGCAGTACATAATGATTACATTCATTGTGACATCAGATTTTTTAAATTTAGGATTATAATTTTATTTAATTCATTTCATTTTTCCTGTACTGTTGTGCTTTATTTGCTCTTGTTATGAATAATCCCATGGCAAATGGCCTTACATAAAAACTTTAAAGTTTCTCAATATTTCCTTGGAAAAGATTCCCCAGTGGTATAACTGGGTCAGTAAGTATCACCTTTGAAGAAAACCTGCCAAACAGCTCTGTAATAAGGTAAGCCTATTTCTATTCCTACCAGTAGGGTATTAGTTACCTGTTTTCTTATACCTGTCGCAACACTGAATATTTTAAGTCTTTGCTAATTTGTTAGCTTCAATCTATCTCATTGTTTTAATTTGCATTTTCTTGGAAACTAGTGAGGCTGAATATTTTGTTTGTTTGCTTTTTTTTTCTTTTTTTTTTGCGGCACCAGGGATCAAACTCAGGACCTCGCACTTGTCAGGCAGATGCTTAGGCCACTGAGCTAAATCCCTGGCAAGGCTGAATATTTTTAATGCTATTAGATGCTCCGAGAATTGACTACTGGGATTTAAATGCTTAAAAAATACAACCATATTTAATCTTTAAAATTTATTTTGATGCATGGTAAGTAAAACTATAATTTAGAAAAATTTCCAAAATCGTACCCAGTTACTCCAGTACCACTTATTCATTGATTTTTATGCTTTTACGTATGATCAAATTCTAATTATATTGAGATTTATTTTTGATCTATTAGTCTAGCTCATTTAGCTATCCGTCGAGGTGTACCAGGGGTTGGGGGTGAAAGGAATGAGAAACTGTTTAATGTTATGGAGTTTCAGTTTTGGAAGATAAAATTTTGGGGTGGATGATGATGGATGCACAACAATGCAAAATGTGGTTAACATCACTGAGCACTTAAAACCATCAGGATGGTAAATTTTACGTTATGCGCTTTGCTTTGAATGTGTCCTCCAAAGTTTATGCACTGGCAGTTGAATCCTCAGGGCAACCATGTTGAGAGGCGAGACATTTAAAAAGTAATTAGATCAGTTCCAGTGGGCTCGTGTTGCCTTTACGGGAGCAGCTTCCTTGTCTCTTCCTTGTCTCGAGAGCAGGCTTGTTATGAAACACAACAGGAAACGGAGACAGACCTTGCTGAGATGAGATGGGGATCTCTGGATGGGCAGGGGGCGGGGAGTGGAGGTAATGCTGGATGCAGTACGCTCTGTATATGCACCAACACTCCACAGTGAATCCACTGTGTTCATTATGTATCACAAACACATACTAATAAAAAGCCATTTGATCTTTTTTTAAAAAAATATATAAAGACAAACTTAAAGGTATTTTTTAAAAAGTGAGCTTGACTTTCTTGCTCACTCTCATATTATCTTGCCCTTCTGGGATGATGCAGTAAGAAGGCCCTCACCAGATGCAGGTCCCTTGATGTTGTATTTCCCAGCTGCCAATATGTCCTTTATAAATTAGCCAGTCTTAGGTATTCCGTTATAGCTGCACAAAATGGGCTACGATCACTGCGCACTGTACCACAATTTTTAAAATGTCACTAATGCCATTTAAAGATGCTTTCAGAAATTTCTGGATAGATGAAGGTGTGGAAGTTCCTGGAGGGTAGAAAGGGCCTGAAAGCTCCACGTGTCTTCCCCTATACCAGTGGCAGTGAACCTATGGCACGCACACCACAGCGAGCTGTTTGTATCATTGAAAGCTCTAACCGCTTCACCATCACTGCCCTACACTTTGCCCCATGCACCTCTTCCAACTGGCTGTCCACCTGTATCCTTTGTAATGTCTTTGATAATAAGCTGGCAAAAGGCTGGTAGGGCTACATTGGCCGCTTTCAACACCCACCCCGCCACCCCTGAGAGCGTGAGATCCATGCCTACCTCTGCATTCACCATTAATTTACCATTGTCAAAATAACAAAACACTTGTGTTCACCTGGCTCCTCTGACTTCAACCTGGCCTTTCTGGCCACTTTTCAGGAAGATCTGGCCTCAGTCTTGCGCCTAGTCCAAGATGTATGTAATCCTCCTGACTGTTCTTCCTATGGAATTGTGCAGGTGGCTTGTTGGCCTTGTTCCCCATCACACCAGTCATGTAGAATAAAAGCACCACCTACGGGAAAATAAAAAAACTGTTTCTAAAACTAGTTTTGAAAAAAAAAAAAAACCAGCAGAATTTCACAGTGAACCCGTTTCACAAGCTAATTACAGGAGATAACTCTCATTGGAAGGGAGGGACAAACTGTTCCGTGGGTTTGAGACAGCCGCCTGCCCAATGTTGATCCAAGACTTTTCTAACAAGGGCTCGTGTTGTCTTTTCCCACCAGCTGGTCTGTCAGACCCTCCCCCACTCCATTAGATAAGTTCCAATACACTTGAACCTCCAAAGAAAGGAGTTTGCATTCAGTTATTCTTTCTCCCAGAAAGCTCCACTGTAACAATGCAGACATAAATAGAAGAGGCGTCTCCTCATTATATCCACCAACTCATCTGTGACACAGGTACTCGCCGAGCTAACATATGCTCCTTCGTACAGTTCTTACAGGACTGTACGAGGTGATATTATTGCCTTATGTCCAGGGGAAAGGGCCCCTCAAAAGTTCACCCCAGGCCAAACACAAAAACAAAAAACCCCTGCGGCTATGAAGATGACCTAAAGTTCCCTTTACTATACTGAAAATAGCAAGTTTTAAAGGGCGAGGCAACCCATCTGCCACCAAACAAAATGTTTAAGCCCTGAAACCCCAATACAGATATAATGTGTATTAAAAACCCTAGACATGTATGAGAACTATCCTCATCACACCACTACTATAGCAGAGAAAAAGGAGAGATTTGCAGGATCTCCAGGAAAGACGACAGAAGGAGCTAGGAACAATTTCTAGGTTTCTGCACGGCAGTGACCCACACAGACTGGAGAATATAAAGGGGCAGGTAGGACTGGCCCTAGAGGCACGAGGGGAAGAGAAATTGGCAGGGCGGAAGGAAAGGAGGTAGGTAAAGACGTAGGTTGTTTAAGGCGGTGTGTAAAGAGATGAAAATAGAGCAAGAGGTGACCAATAATGTGACACCACGCCAGGGACATCAAAGTCGCCCCACCTTTGGATTTGCCTAAATTCCGTGAAATACCGCGAGAGCTCAAATCCGACCCCTAACCCTCCTTTAAGACCCGCCCGCCGCGCTGCCCCGCCCGCTACGGCTAGGCCCCGCCTCTGCAGCCTGGTCCAGCCCCTCGCGCCCTGCGTCATTCAGCGGTGTCAATAAAGTTGCAGCGATTTGTTGTTGCGGCGGACAACATGGCGGCCTCCATGCTGTGGTCGCTGCTGCGGACTTTCCCGCAGGTCAGGTTTGCACTTTACCTCCACCTTACCCCTCACCTCTGAATTCCATAGCCTACGGGTCCCCCACGACCCAGCCACTCACAGCACCCATTGCGGACCAATCCCTGGGCCTTCGCTCCTCTCCAGCGTGTGAGTTCAGGGCAGGTCCAAGCTACAGATGTCGGTTTGGTGTTAAGCAGATAATAGACTCGCACTGAAAGCTGCGAGATTGACTCAAGAGAAGGGGCCCGAAAATTGCGGCCTTGGAGACTCCAGCCGCACAAATCTGGTAGCTAGGGAAGACGAAAACCAGGGGAATGTGTGGTCTGGAAGCAAGAGATGACAGAATTTCAAGGAGTAGGCAGTGGGCCGCTGAAAGGTGAGCCGAAAGGACTGGGAAGTGGCGGTAGAGTTCAGCGGTGCGAAGGCTGTTGGGACCGTGAATAAAGCAGTGTCCACAGTGTGATGGGGCAGAAGCGATCAAGAGAATAGGAGCAAAGAAATTGGAGACGATGAGCAGTGGCCAAATTGATACTAAAATTTCATTCATGCTTGTCTTATTTACGAAAGGTCGTTCTAGAAGCAATGTATTTCCTCATGGGACTTTTGTTTACTAATGAAAGTGGAAAAGGGCTTGGTTCCTTTTTGTTAATAGATTTTTTTTTTAAGTTGGTTCCCCTATTCTTATTCTCAGTTTGCCATTTTGCTGTTTATGTATTTCTTCTATAAACAGCTACAGGAAGCCATCATTATTTTCTATGATTATAATTTAGTTAACATGTAGTATTTCTTCTGGTTTGAAAGACTTAAATTTCTAGCAGTTGATAGCCCTTTTGGCTGTTCTGTCAGAACTATAAATTACTAGAGAACTAGTGTTAATTAGTATTTAGTGTTATCAGGGATAATTTCTAAGTACCCTTTGACTTTGAAATTCTACTTTCCATCATTTATCCTGCAGATAGATCCTGAAATGATTCATATGTTATTCACTGTAGCATTGTTTATGATAAATGGTGAGGTATGTTGCTTAGTCTGACTGTCCACCAATAGGTTGCAGGTTAAATAAATTATAATGTATCCACTCAGTGAAATACATAATTTAAAGAAATCGAGATATAAAAAGATCTCTCAGATATATTCTGAATTGAAAAGAGGGGGCTGAAAATGGGAGGAGAAATGTATACATGTATTTGTAGAGACAAAAATCTGTGGAAGGCTGTGTGAGAAACTAGTAACTGGATATCCATGGCAGGTGGGTATCACTGGGCAAATGAGGAATGAGGGGAGAGGGAGACTTCACTGTATATTTTTACTTTTTTGATATTAGCCTAAGTAAAAGTCAAACAATTACAAAAATTTCTAAAAGTTTGTCATCGTCCAACACACATTATTGACCTCATGTTAATTATTACTACTCTGACTTAATGTATGCTCATAAAAGTTATTCTGAAATAGTCTGTTATTTTGAGTTATTAAAGTAACCGAGAACAACAGTGAAAGAAATACTAGGTCACAGTGACAAATACTTCAGGACTGGAGAACACTCACCAAACCTAGGTCTGACTGCTCCCCTTCACACGTTCCTTGCCTGCCTTTTAGATAGTTCCTTCGCCAGCTTCCGGCCAAGTTCGAGGTTACTATGTAAACTGGAGAATGTTACGTGATGTGAAGAGGCGAAAAATGGCCTACGAGTATGCTGATGAGCGGCTGCGGGTCAATTCGCTCAGAAAGAATACCATTTTGCCAAAAGATCTTCAGGTTAGCTAATGAGTCTCTTTCTACAAATCTTTAACTCACGTCAGATCACTTTTTGATACTGTTTGTTGCAGCTTAGTACTAATATTATTCTGAAGAGTATGATCAGATACTTCAAATCAATATACACAAATAGCCTTTAAACTGACTCTGAAAGTTTCCGACTAAAGATGACTGTTCACCTAAGGAGCCTTTTAGCCATTTTGTTATCCAGTCAGTACTGGAAAGTACTGATGAGTGTGATGACCACAGAGAAACTGGGCCATTATTCTGACCCGAAGTTTCCCCCATGTTTCATCCCTGTTCTTTGTCTGAAGGCCCTAGGAGGTGTTAGTGATGGTGTTAGGTGTTAGCTGGGGCATTGGTGTCTGAAGGGAGCCGCAGGTCGGGCCTGGGGTGCTGATCATGTACCTTTGTGGTTCCTCTTAGGAAGTGGCTGATAAAGAAATTGCTGCTCTTCCCCGGGATAGCTGTCCTGTTAGAATCAGAAACCGCTGCGTGATGACATCCCGTCCACGCGGCGTGAAGCGGCGCTGGAGGCTTAGCCGTATTGTCTTCCGCCACTTAGCTGACCACGGCCAACTTTCTGGGGTCCAGCGAGCCATGTGGTAAATGCGCTCCAGAACCCACTGACCTTTCAGCATAATCAGTCCCTGCTGAAGAAGAGACTTCCCTAATAAAACCCTCATTTTTAAAGGGGCCCGGTGTATTTATCTACCTGATGCTGTCTGTAATTACTTTTAAGTTTTATATGAAGAAATTCGAATGTTTCATTGCCAATGAATTACCGTTTTGATTTAATAGTCATACACACGGAGCACAGCGTAGAATAAAAAGTACGTTCCATGAAAATATGCTGCGATTTCCTTTTCCTGTAAAGGTTTTTGTGTTTTTAAAACAATGTTACTTCATCAGCAGTATTTTCTTACAGATAACCTAGCTAACGCAGGCCATTCATCTATGGCATTTTGTAACACTGGGCTGGCTTGCCTGACCGGCAGAGTTTACCTTACTATTAATTATTGTTAGAGAAACAATACATTGGAAGTTAAAACCAAACAAAAAGAACCACTGTTTTTCTGAGTCATCTAAGGCTCTCCAGTACAAAATATGCCTGTAAGCCCCTGATAATCTATACAAGGAGGAAAAAAATGTCTCCGAATAGCATGTATCCCCTCTACTGTCTACTTACATGCTGTAACAAACAAGTGAGGGTAGACAAGTTGACTTGTGGAGTACTTCAACAATATGACCAGCCCAGTGATGAAAAATACACATAGTAGTAAGGAAGAAAGTACTCAGGATCAGGACTATATTCACGGAGTTGATACCAGAACTTAAATCGGGTGACAAGAGATGAGAGTCACTGCAGTAGGAATGAAGCACAGAAAGAAGAGAAATGAATGTGTCCAACAGTGAAACTAGTCACTTCAGAGTATCAGAAATATGAAGCATAACACAGAAACAGCCATATTTACAGAGCATTTCACATATCCAATACCAGGTATTCCAGTTTTAAATGACATTAAGCCAGGCATAGTGATGCACATCTGTAATCCCAGCACTTGGGAGGCTGAAGCAGGAGGATCCCAAGCCAGTCTGGGCTACATAGTGAGTTCAAGGTCAGCCTGAATTATATAGCTAGACCCCATCTCAAAAAAACAAAAAAAAAAGACATCAACTTATTCTGTACTTCATTGATAGCGGTGTAGTAGATGGTCATGAAAGACAAGACTAGATAAGACAACCTATTAGGATGTCTGAACTGCAGCACTAGAGCCTGAACTAGTCAATAGTAGCAAAGAAGAGGATTTGTTCTAGGACACCTTGAACTCATGGTGATCCTCCTGCCTCAGCCTCCTGAGTGCTAGGATTATAGGTCTGTACTTACACTCAGCCAAAAGTATTTTTTAGAAATTAAGACAAGACATAATTGAAGAGGTAATGCTGGCTTCCTGGGTTCCTTTTAAGATAGATGGCAGAGGGCAACTCCAAAATAAAGAATATGGCCGGGCGTGGTAGCACACACCTGTAATCCCAGCACTTGGGAGGCTGAGGCAGGATCATTGCAAATTGAAGACCAGCCTGAGCTACAAAGTGAGCTCAAAGCCAGCCTGAACTGCATAGTGAGATTCTGTCTCAAAAAGACAAAAAAAAAAAAAAAAAAAAAAAAGAAAAGGAAAAGTATAGAACACATCAGGAGAAACAAGACGGGAGTTGAGGTTTCAGTCATGCAGTGTTTGGGATGCCTGGTGGAGAAATCTAGTATGCAACTGAGTAGCAGTCTGGAATTCAACAGGAGATAGGGAATTATGGCTTGGATTTGTATTTCCTAAATTCATATGGCAATTCACCAACGGGTATCCTCTAATATCTCAAATTATAACTAGTACTAAATCATAAATTGAAAAAATTTGCCGACTTCTAGTACTTTGATAGAATATCCTATCCCCTCCCCAACTGTTGGGTCATTTGACCCCAAGCCTAATCCACGCATTTCATTCAGCTGCCATTCTCTACAGTCCTTTTCGCTTTGCAAAGGCCTTTCTTACCCTTCTCTTTTTGTCTATTTGTTGGAGAAAGCAAACTGTCCAGCATTTTTGGCCATGCTTCTTCATACATCCTTTTTTCTTGTCTCCTAAGTTTCTTGTAAACAGTTACATCTACAGGCTGGACTAGATTCAGGTTGTTTTTTGGAGATAAATTTTCTTTGCTGGTGTTACTTTTCTATCACATATGCTTAGATTGATCAGTTAGTTCAGATAAGGTCAGCTGGATCCTTGCATTTAAAATTCACCATTAATATCTCGCCTCATGGTTTACGTATTTCATTGATGGCTGTTACTCTGGACTCCTCATTTCAGTAAGGGTTGCAACAGTGTTTTCATTAAGGTTGCAATAGATGTGTTCTTAAAAAAAAATAAATGTGTTCTATATTTCTTTTTTTTCCTTTTTGAGACAGTCTCACTATGCAGTTCACGCTGGCCTTGAGCTCACTTTGTAGCTCAGGCTGGTCTTGAAATGATTCCATCACTTTTCTGCATTAGCGAAAAAGTACCACCTCGGAAGCAAAAAGCAAGTCCTTACCGAAAAACACTAGCACTCTAATCTTCAGCTTTCTAGTGTGCAAACCTGAGAAATGCTTCTGTCACTTAGAAATTATCTAGTATGAGGGCTGGGGATCTAGCTTAGCGGCCTAAGTGCCTGCCTGGCAAACACAAGGTTGTGAGTTCAATCCCCGGTGCCGCAAAAAAAAAAAAAAAAAAAAAAAAAGTTCAGTCTAAGAAATTATCTAGTATGTTACTTTGTTATAGCAAACAAACAGATCAAGAAAGTTAGTTTTGAAGTTTATTTATTTAGGACTGGGTTTTGTTTAGGTTAGCTTTGAACTATGTAGCCCAAGCTGGCCTTGAATTCTCAGCGATCCTCCTGTCTTAGCCTCCCAAGTACTGAGATTACAGGGATGTGCCACCCCAGCCAGCTGCTTTTTTCAATTGTTAAATTTTATGATTCTAATGTGGAAACTGTAAGAAAAGACACATTCACAGAAACACCACTTTCATCTCCCTCTATTTTCTTCCCCTGTGGGTAGTAATGTACTAGTTTTGGCTTACCATTCTAGGTTCTTCCTTAGATATATGGGTGTTTTGCGCTGTTTTTCCACTTAGCTCTATCCTGATGATCATTGTTATCAGTTATGCAATCCCAATCAAAATTCCAATAACACATCTCACAGAATTAGAGAAAACAATCCTAAAATTCATCTGGAACCAAAAGAGACCTAGAATAACAAAGGCAATCCTGGGCAACAAAGACAGGACAGGGGCATCACAATTCCTGACTTGAAATTATACTACAAAGCAGTTGTACTGGCAAAAAAACAGACCCGAAGATCAATGCAACAGATTAGAAGATACAGAAACAACTCCAGACACACCAAATCACCTTAGCTTTGAAAAAGGTGCCAAACACATTCACTAGAAGATAGCCTCTTTAATAAATAGTGCTGGAAAACTGGCTCTGCACATGCCCAAGATTAAAAACGGACCCGTATCTTTCACCATGTACTAAGCTAAAAGAATGGATCGAAGATCTTAATATTAAAACAGAAACATTAAATCTGGTAAAACTCTTGAAGACACTGGCGTAGGCAAAGACTGAATAAAACTCCAATTGCACAGGAACTATCACAAAGAATCAAAAACTGGGATCTCACCCTACTGAAAAGCTTTTGCACAGGAAGAGAAACCACCAACAGAGTGAAGAGACAATCCACAATGTTGGAGAAAATGTTTACTGGCTGTTCTCAAAGGATTACTATCAAGAACATATAAAGAACTCAAAAAAACAGACCTCCCAGATTTAAAGACCCGATCTAAAAATGGGCATCTGAGATGAATACACACTTTTCAGATGAAGAAATACAAATAGCAAATAAATACATGAAAAAATGTTCAACATCACTGGCCATTTTGAGAGATGTAAATTAAGACAACACTGAGATTCCACCTCACCCCAGAAGCAATGGCTAGTTATCAAGAAACCAAGCAATAACAAATACTGGACGGGATGTGGGGAAAAAGGAACCCTTCTCCACTGTTGGTGGGAGTGCAGACTGGTGCAACCACTGTGGAAATCAGTGTGGTTCCTCAAAAAACTAGGATTGGAGGTCCCATTTGACCCAGCTATTCCCTTTCTGGGTATCTTCCCAAAAGAATTAAAAACATCATACCACAGCAATGTATGTACACCCATGTTTATAGCAGCACAATTTGTAATACCCGGATCTTGGAAACAACCTAAATGTCCACTGACTGAGGAATGGATTTAAAAAATGTGGTATTTCCATAGCCTCAACACTCAAAAAAATCAGTTTCTTAGTATTTCTTTTCTTGAACAAGGGGAGCACCCATTTATTAAAAGGTCATTTACCTTTGTCTGTAAGCTATTCATAATTGTTGCAAACACTCAAATTGTTGCAACACTCAAAAAATGTGGTATTACTCCTAATACATGTGTGTTGAATTTTAATAGTTTTTTTCCTTCTTTTTCTATTTATCTTTGAATAAAATGGATTTGAAAAAAAAAATTGTGAATGTTGGGTATTATGTCCCAGCAACAAGATTCTTAATTATGATATACTACCAAATAACTTCCATATATGATATACTACCAAATAACTTCCATATGACCTTTTCATTTTAAAAAATGTGGTATATTAATATTATGTATAGATTTGGCTTTGTTAACTCAGCTTGGAACTTATTGTGATTTCTGAAACTAGGTTTTCATCTTTCACAGTTATAGAAGCTTCACAGCAGTGATCTCTTTCAATATTACCATCTTGGGGCTGGGGGTGTAGCTCAGTGGTAGAGTACGCTTAGCGTGCTTGAGGCTCTGTGGTCAATCTCCTGTACACACAAAAAATTGTTATGGTACTCCATTATGTAATGGAGTACTTCCCGGACATAAAGAATGATAAACTGGACACTTTGATAGGTAAATGGATGCACCTGAAGAACATACTCATTAGTAAAATAAGACACACGTGTAAACATTGTATCATTTCATTAGTGTGACAAGCTAAAAGGAAAATCATATGTATATGTATGTATATAAAAAAAGTAGTTAAGATAGTTATACTAATTTCTCTGAGTTCGCTGAAGACAGACTTGTACTGGTATTGTTTGGACAATAGAAGGCAGATGTCTTGTCCCCTAGGTGAATGATTTGGGGATGACAATGTACAATGTATGTACCATTATTACCCCTAATACATGTGTGTTGAATTTTAATAGTTTTTTTCCTTCTTCTTTTTCTATTTATCTTTGAATAAAATGGATTTGAAAAAAAAAATTGTGAATGTTGGGTATTATGTCCCAGCAACAAGATTCTTAATTATGATATACTACCAAATAACTTCCATATGACCTTTTCATTTTACATCTTTTTCCATAGCCTCAACACTCAAAAAAATCAGTTTCTTAGTATTTCTTTTCTTGAACAAGGGGAGCACCCATTTATTAAAAGGTCATTTACCTTTGTCTATAAGCTATTCATAATTGTTGCAAACACTCAAAGTGATTTTTCCTCCATGTATCTACCTGCTTTCTTGTCACCGTACTACTGTTACTTCCATTACAATGTATTGATGAAGATCCTTGGTACCTTCTGCCATCTGATTTTAAGCAAGCGTAACTTTTCTATGACAAACTTCTGGACAAACACACAGTAAAACTACTGTTACATAAAAATCCAACTTTATTGAACACTGGAGTAGATGATTTTCAAATTAATTATTTTTACTTTATGGTTACTAGTTTTGAAGCTATCTGATCCATGGCAGAACTAACTGGTACTATACAAAGATGCTTGTCTATTACTTCAATTCTATATTCATTAACAAATATATTTAAATCTAGATAGAAACATTGGTGATTGGATTAGTGCATGGTAAACCCTGCTACTTGCACTGCTTAAGCTGGCAATAGGGGATCATTCGCTCTACAGCAAATCTGAAGCACAAATTTGAATTTTACAACAAAAATCCAGTTTTACTGTTATTCTTACATTAGTGGGAGCTGACATCTGTTACTTACAGGCAAGCAAATACTTTTGTTTTCTACCTCCTAGCTGAACAAAAATATACTTAATGTACTGTTTTCATTAGGCAAGACCTGCTTTTTATATTTTGATGAGAATGCCATGTAACCCTTTTGTGAACAAAATGACCAGGGTACAAAACCATCTTTGGAGGAAGTACTTAATATGCATATCTTATTTAAATAAATCCTCCAGTAAGAAATGGGGAATTCACTGCCTTTACTTTGAAGGCTTGGTAGTTATCTGTCAAATTTCTATACGCAGCTCACCAACATTCCCTTATTGGAAATACCAGTATTTCTGTATCATAGTTCTTGAAAGGACTTGAAAGTCTCAAAATTCTGTGTCCCCTTTGGCTTGCTTTTCTCTTGATTCCACCCAGGCTTTATTAATGGTTCGCTTCATATCATCATCTCCATCTTCATAAATTTTCTTTAGAACATTCATTAATCCTTCACTAGGATCTGTCTCAGCATCGTAGGATGGCTTTCTGTTAAAAAGAAAATACACAATAATGGAAAAGTCAACATACGGAACTATGTAATTTGAGGTTGTTAACAGAAGGGCAGAGACAAGAGGAAGCCAGACTATCCAATCAAAATATTCACCATCAATATATCACACAAAATTCAACTTAATAATACACACTTGTGCACATGCAGGGAAGAGTGAAAAAGGAAGAAATGTTAGCGTATCAGAGAGGAAAAGTCTGTTATGAAACAGACAGAAAAGACGTCTCCTTATTGTCAGCTATTCATAATACAGAAATGACAGAACTTGAAAGAAGAAATGAAGTTAAAAAAAGAATTCCAATAGTGATCAATGATTATAATTCCATGGGTGGTGTTGACAGTTGAACAACATCTAACAAGCTTTTTTGCCATCAAACAGTGAGGAAAAAATATTATTATAACATACTTAGGCACTTTCTGGACCAAACGATATGGAACTTGTTTGCTATTTATTCAAAACAAGGAGGTTCAAAAAGTCACTTACAATTTAGATCAGGTGTAACAAACTAAATAATTGAAAAATATGGGAGAGCAAAATGTCAATCAGGATGTCCATCACTGACATCTTCACCGTTACATTTACTGGGTAGACATACTACTGAAATTATACTACCCACATATCTTCCCAAAAAAATTTAAAAGAATCACACCACAGTAATATATGCACACTCATGTTTATAGCATCACAGTTTGTTATAGCTAAATCTTGGAAACAGCCCAAATGCCCATCAACTGGTGAGTAAAGAAGATGTGGGTTTTTTTATACAATGGAGTACCACTCTGCCATAAAGAAGGTTAAATCTGAGACATTTCTAGCTAAATGGATGCACCTTGAGATCATGTTCCTAAGTAAAATAAATTGGACACACATGTAAACATTGCATTGTTTCTCTGGTGTTAAGAAACCAAAAGCATAAATAAGGACCAAAATGTGTAATAGATATTGTGAAATAAGAAATTGTTCAAAGGGGAAGGTGCACTAGGGAGGGAGAAGGGAGAAAGGAAGGGAAAAGAAAAAACTGTAAACAAAACTTTTGTAAATAAGGGGGGAGAGGGGCTAAAGGGAGGGTAGGGGAATGGGGAAAAATAAAAGAATCAAGTTATGTCACGTATAGGTACAAACTCCCTATGATGAGTGTGATCATTAGTATACCTAAAACATACCAATAAACTGAAAGAAAGAAAGAAAGAAAGAAAGAAAGAAAGAAAGAAAGAAAGAAAACAATCCACAGAAAAAAAGGCCTGTTAACATGACAATGCAAAGTGTTGTTCAAAGACAGTAATGCAAAAAGAATTGAGAAAGACACTAGATACTACTGCCTAGATTGTAAAGTTGCACTGTGTATTGAATTTTTTAAGATATACCAGACACAAAAAAATTATTGAATAAATTTGATAAAATTGTCATTTTTATATTTACTGTTCTAGTATAAAAACTAAAAAAAAAAAAAAAAAACTTTTGGTCATCCTGCATTTAAATAATTGTACTGGTAAGTGGTTAAGTTGCAGGTGTCAGAGATTTTGTCCCAGCAATAGGAAAGTTGAGCAATAAAAAAAATCTGAGAAATCCAAAAACATAATACAGATATCTGAGCCTTACCAGAGCTCCTGATACAAAGTACTGGGAACAGGCCCAAAATATGGAGACGAATCTCTACATCTGGGAATAAGAACCAGTACTAATGAGCTATCTGTAACTACGGAAACCTTTTTGCACTCTTCCAAATAGCTGTCCATACCCTCACACACAATGTAATCAAATAATAAAAAACAGACTGTTGATCTCCTATTGTCTTGTTTTGAAGTCCCAAAATGCTTTCATTCTTTTGAAGGTTTTATACTATTTTGTTTTGATTGTATTGTGTGTGAAGGTATGGACAACTGTTTTGAAGAAAACAAGAGACATTATGGTAGCCATTGATTTCCTGTTGTCTTACTGTGAAGTCCTATGTTGCTTGCATTGTTCTGTTCTGATTTGCTTTGTTCTGTTCTCTTTAAAATAAAAAATAAAAAAAAGAAAAAAAGAAAGCAATGTAGCTGGAAAACAAAACAAAACCCGTCTTACAAACCAACTCACTAGGTTATATTCTCTTCAAGCAGGCTAATTTGAAAAGAGATTAAGACAATGAAGTTAGTGAACATCAGGAGATAAATGGTCATATCAAACTATAAAGCTCACTCTATCATTCTTAGTCAAACTATAACCCCGGCCAAGAACAGTTAAAATCCTTAAAGAAATAAAAAGTAGACTCACTCTTTTTCTTTGCACTCTTTCTCAACCTGAGTTAAGTACTCCCACCGAGTGTTTTCTGCTTTCTTTCTACACAAAATAAGAACTGTATCAGTCTTGATCTAAAAGAAAAGTGAGAAAAATACAAGCATGATTAGAGTACCATTATTTTCTCAGTTAAGTGGTTTGTGCTAGTAATACTTTATGAATAGGTCAGAATCTGAAAACTTGTTGAGGGGAAAGACGGTAAATAAGTAAAATTTCAATACCTCCAACAACTGGTAAGTGCGACCTTCCCCCCAAAACAACACAACAGAAGAAATCAAATGGTTAAGTGTAATCAAGATAAAGAGGATGTTAATGGGGAAGGGGTAGGCAAGAACTTCACTACAAAGGCTTCTCTGAAATGAAATATGAATGGAAACCTAAGATCCAGGAGAAGGCATTCTAGGCAGTTGTAGAGCAAGTAAGTAGAATGGCTCCCAGATGAGCCTCTCTTGGTATGTGTGAAGAAAAGAGGTGGCTGAATTTTAGTGTTGAAAGGAAAGTATGATACAGGGTAAAGTATCCGGAGAGTGTGAAAGGAAGGATTAACACATAATCCCTTCAACAACAATCAGTATAATTGCTAGGAGTCTTCTGAGTAGTCCTTCATGTATGGGATTGGTGGAAGGAGGCTGCAGTGACACGAGCTAATTACTAAACTGTGTTTTAATATTACTTTTAAGCTGTTATATATATGACACAAACAGAAGAACAGAGTATATATGTACCAAATGTAAACTTCATTTATTTGAACTGAATAGAAAAGAATTCATACTAGTGAAAAGTATGAATAAAAGATTTTTTAAAAAAATTTCAAGCCAGGCGTGGTGGTGCGTGCCTGTAAACCCAGCACCTGGGAGGTTGAGGCAGGAGAAGCTGAGTTTGAGGCCAGCATGGGCTACAAAGTTAAGTGCAAGGCCAGGCTGAAATGCATGTTGAGCCCCTGTCTCAAAAATACAAAGACAAAAACAAGAAAGAAACAAAAAAGCTTTCACTATTTTTATAACTTCTACTATAATTAAGTTAAGTACTTAGGATTCCCTTCATGTATCAAAAAATATGCATAGTATACCTAATAATAGTAGCCATTAATTTACACACCTTCTACTCCCATATTTAATATAATATTCTTACAATGGTCTATTCCACAACATGAGCTGGCAAATAGTTTTTTCTTTCTTTTTTAATTTTATTTTAAAAAGCAAAACAGAAAAGAAAAAAAGTAAAAAAAAGGTTAAAAATGATACAGAATTTCAAAAACGAATAGTAGGAAATTAACACTAATTAATATATTGCATATTGTTATCTTAGAAATAGTTGTTCAGGTTACAAGATTTAGGCAGGAAAAAATGATCCAACAATCAAACAACGAAAGCGCAAACGGTTCTTTTGGATGAACTAACAGAGGTTATTAGTACAGCTATGTTGAAGAGCCACACAGTAAATATTTTCTATCACAGGCCACATGGATCTGTTGTACCTACTTAACTGCCACTGTAGTATGAAAGCAGCCATGTAGCCGGGTGTGGCAGGCACGCCTGTAATCCCAGCACTCCGGAGGCTGAGGCAGGATCCTGGCAAGTTCGAGACCAGCCTGGGCTACAAAGTGAGCTCAAGGACAGCCTGAACTACATAGTGAAACCCTGCCTCAAAAAGACCCAGAAAAAAAAGCAAAAAGCAAGCAAGCAACCCCAAGCAATACACCAAGAATGGTGATGCTCCGGTCACTTTATTTGCAAAACAGGCAGTGGGCTACGATTTGTCATACCCTAGTACAGTGGATAAACTAATTCTAATTATCTAGTTATCGCAATTCTAAATCAGTCATGTTCAATTTAATGAGGTACCACAAAATTATGACTAGAGAAAGAAAGAAATCGCACTCACTTTTTTTGAACTGCCTTCCACTGAGATGGGTTTCAAGAGATTGTTCACAATCATAGAGTAACTCTTCCCATTTAGATTCTTTACCAAAAGATCAAATGACCTAAAAACAATGGTGAATGCATTATCTTTACAGTTCTCATTTAAAAAAACACAGCCACCACATACACTGGACTATGCCAGATGATTTCCACACCCCTTCAAAGCAGGTATGAAACATAATTCTAAAATCTGAGTAGAATTTTAGCAACTGTCCAGAAAAGAATCCTATAGTAAAGGCTGACTCTTAATGATCACTGTCTTTCCCATGATGAGAAAAACTCACCTCTCTGTGAAATACACCTGCACATTCTCAGCAGGAACTTGATGAACTCCAGTTAAGGTAATGTAGATTTTCACAAACTTATCTGACTGATCCCATCCTACCAATAACAAGCAAAAGATGAGTCATAAGTCATTCTCTCAAATGGTATCTGGAACACCAAAATGCACATGGCTCCTAAGAAAACTCAGTAATAAAGTAAAAATATGAAAACCCAGTAATAAAAACCAGATGTACAGATATTCCTTGTTTAATAACTGCTTGGTTTTGTGACTTTTTCTTACAGTTCTGTGCATCTTCTTTACAGAGCCCCCAAGTCGCTTTGTACAGTACACCTTGTTTATACAGTAATCTGTGCTGATTGTATTATACAGCATTGACGTTTTCAAGTTCTGTTATACTGTGGTACCCTGGTTCAGAAGTTAATTCTCTCCATGATTCTAGCTGCAAACCAAATCAGACAACAACCAAATCAAATTCAATGGTTAGGTTCAGTGTTGACCTTATGGGGGAATCTGATTCGGTCCTTATCCAAAATCGTGGAAGGAATTAAGTTCATGAACCGAGGAGCCACTCACTTTATATTCAGTACTGTATGTAAGAGTCCTGCAAATAAAAGCAAGGTAATCATGTTGGGAGTTTCCTGTAACGTTACATCTTTATTCTGAATATTGCAATGTACATACTATACACAGTTCTCATTTAGCAACCAGTTCATTAGGTAGGACCTCAGATGTTCTGACTTTGGTTATTAAATGGGGAACATCCATGTAAATTTTTTAGATGAAGAAACTGATCTTTGAAATAATTAAGTACTTTAATTTAGGAATCTAACCTGGAGAACTGCTTCAAATTCAAATTTTTCACACAAAGCCTAGGTTTTTTGTATTCCTTAGAATAAAAATATGATCAATACATTCTTTAAGATTAGCTTGCTGGGCGTGTTCCCAGCACTTGGGAGGCTGAGGCAGGACATTCACTGCTGGTTTGACACCAGCCTGGGCTAATAGTAAGTTCAAGGCCAGTCTGACCTATATAGCAAGACCTGGTCTCAAAACAACAACAAAGGAGAGATCATTTACTCTGTATGGGAAATAATTTTGACCTATACCTAAATGCTAATAATTCTCCACTAAGCTAGATGGCCAAATAGCAATACTGTCTAATTCTGTAATTTCTACTTCTCCAAGCAGTCCAAATACAAAATGAGCTTCCTTCCTCAATTTCTCTCCAGGACAAGGTAAAACATAAGCTTAAAAAACTTCCAATTCTGCCGGATGTGGTGGCACACACCTGTCATCCCAGCACTCAGAAGGCTGAAGTAAGAGGATCATTGTGAGTTCGAGACCAGCCTGGGCTACAAAGTGAGCTCTAGGCCAGCCTGAACTGCATAGTGAGACCCTGTCTCAAAAAAAAAAAAAACCCTCCCAATTCTTCGTCAAAACTTGTTTATCTAGCTAACCTACTAACATCTAATAAATATCATTCCAGTCAACCTGCAGTCTAATATAGACAAACTCTGTCAACATAACGTATACAAGCCACACAAAAAGTTTGAATCAACAAGCAGGAGGGTGCTTCTGCCGACGGAGGGGTAGGTCATACCATAGTTACTGATTTTCACTGTGTATCCTGTTGTGATGGGAGCAACCACAGCAGCCGGTTTTTCACTGTCAAGAACTTCTGGTTTCTTTTGTGATTTTTGTTGTATCTTATTCTTTATTTCTGTTTCAATCTTGGATTTTTCAGCTGTCAGGGCATCACGAACTCTCTTCCTAGTGGCCTTTTCTAGCAACGCCTTTACCTCTTCTAGATCATTCTGCAACTGTGTTAAAATAGAAGGTAAGTTAGCTATGACAAAAACACTTACTTCTCATCTCAACTTACCAAAAGAAGAGCTAAAAATTAAGAAGTTCAATATTTTCCAGGATTGAATTGCAACTTCAGATTTTTCATCTAATTTACTGAATTTTAAATAAACCAAGCTTCCTGTTTTTTGGTGTTCTGTGTGCGTGTGTTTGTGTGTGTGTGTGTGTGTGTGTGTGTGTGTTTGAGAGACAGGGATCACTATGCAGCTCAGGCTGGCCTTGAGCTCACATTGTAGCCCAGGCTGGTCTCAAAGTCAAAATGATCCTCCTGTGTCAGCCTCCCAAATGCTGGGATTACAGGCGTGCACCACCACACCGGGCTAGGGAAAACTTAATCTTGAATTAACAACAGGTAATCAAACCTAAATGTTCCAATTTGTTAATTTATCTGCCTTTCTTTAGAATATTTTATAAGAAACTTGGAATATTTATAAAAGAACACAGAAATGTTTTTTAAAAGGTGGTTCAGCGATTTCTCTGTAACATTCAGGGTAGTATCATAAGTTGTTAGACACTTTTTACTATTAAAGGAGAATCCATTCTAACTCTGGTCAAGTACTACAGCTACTTGGCTGAGGTAATGAGCGCTCTACTTTCTTTTAGTAATTGGTCCTCACTGATCCTCCTGGCCACATACAAAGTTTAAAGAAAAAAATTCTGCTTTTTAGAAAAAATCTTGTTTGGCACTTACGTCAATCTTACAGTCAGAAGTCTGAGCTTGGTTGCACAGAAGGAAAACCTGAGATGAATGTTCCAAAATGCAATGAACTCTTTAACTGAAGAGAAGGTTATTGTGCTCTTCTCATACAT
The DNA here is from genome assembly GCA_004365215.1 of Cuniculus paca. Taxonomy (NCBI): domain Eukaryota; kingdom Metazoa; phylum Chordata; class Mammalia; order Rodentia; family Cuniculidae; genus Cuniculus; species Cuniculus paca. Next base: position 60,244 of record RJWT010000384.1, read on the forward strand.
CACTTAATATGTCATCTGAAAGTCCTTTCTACTTTCTGGAGATACAGCCAATATTTCATGAAAATTTAGTTAAAGATACTTAGAAAATTAATAGGTTCAAGTTTTTCCTAATTATGCTGACATAATTATAAATTAGTGGTCTCTATCCTTCCAAGAAATTGATTTCTGTCTTGACATGAGCAACGTGACTGAAAAAACTGGTATCTAACTACACAACAGCTTGACATTAAGTAAAAGTCTACAGATAAAAATCTTCAAACTGGGCAAGGTGGCACATGCCTGTAATCTCAGCATTCTGGGAGACTGAGGCAGGAGGAGTGCAAATTTCGTAAGACCATGTCTCCAAAAAACAGAAAATAAATAAAAATAAAATAATAGGGTGGAAAAGGAAGGTGAGTGTAGCTCAATGCCAAGGGCAAGTTGTTCAATACCCATAGGATAAGAAAAAAAATCCTTTAAATGGTAAGTTTATAATATCAGAAATACAACAGAATTTTAAAGCCTGTTTCTTAACCTAATGCAGTAACAGAAAACTGTTTCCCTTTACCTCATGTTTTATTGTATCACTTAATTTAGATGCCCTGTTTCACCAATTTGTAAGAGATCAACATGGTATAAAAAAAATCCAACAGTACCCAGTGCCTATCCACAATTTCCCCTCCAAAAAAACCCCTCATCTTACACAGACTGCCCCCCAAATCTTTTGAAGCTAAAACAAAGATATTTCAGCTCAAAATAATCTTTTTTTTTTGGAGACATGGTCTCACTAGTCAGTTCAGGCTGGCCTTGAACCCATTTTGTAGTCCAAGTTGGTCTCAAACCTGCAATGATCCTCCTGCCTCAGCCTCCCTAGAGCTGCGATTACAGGTGTGGGCCACCACACCTGGCTCTCAAAATAATCTTTTTTTATTATGATGGTTTCAAAAAATTCATGCTGATTCTAATGCTGACATAAAAATACTGATACATAAAACAATTGGATTTGTTCCCCCGAGTACGGGTTTACTTAAAAAAAGTAATGTACACACTAAAGCAACTTCTAGGTTGTAGCTCCTCAGTTTTTATACCTGCAGACTTGAAAAGCGCAAAGGCCATCCCATCGGTCAGTGCAGCTTCTGCACTTATAAAAAGTCATCCTAGGTAGACAGAGGACTTTCTGATCTAATTAGCATGCCATTTTCCTTGCTTTCTTGGCATGCATTTATTTTATGTATAGAAAGAACTGTCTTTTATTCCTATTCCATTACCTCTTAACCTACTTCATAATTACTCACTAGGGGCCTTAAAACCAAATTGCCCCCCAAATGGGCAAAGAGCCAGAACAGACTCTTCTGCGGATGTACCGACAGAAACCAAGCACAAGGACAGATGTTCAGCACACTGCTTCGCACCTACCCCAGCGTACCATAAACGCGAAACTAAAAAAGCCCCAGAAACGGGACTCTTCCTAGCATTTCTTGTGGAAATATAAAATGATACAAATACTTCGCAAACAGTCTAGTGGTTACCGTAAGACCCAGCAATTCCACTTTCAGGTGTATATCCCAGCGAACTGAAAACATAGTCACAAAAGACTTGCACACAAATATTCACAGCCTTAATCCTAACAGTCAAGAAGGGGGAACAACTCAAGTGACCGTCAACTGATAAAGAGATGAGCAAAATATACTATATTTGTACAATGAAAATTATTCGCCCATAAAAAGGAATGACGTACTACTGATACACGCTTACACCACAGATGAACTGGAAAACATTACACTAAGTTAAAAGGGCCAAAAGCCCTAAATGCCACTCAGAGCATGGTTCATTTAAAAGACATACCTAGAACAGGCAAATCCACAGACACAAGAGGTCTCTTGGGAGCCAAGGGCTGGGGGAAGAGGTGAACAGACACAATTGTATACAGAATATTTAACCGGTTCTTACATTTTGAGATGATGAAAATGTTCTGCGGATGGCTGCACAATACCGAAAACCACCAAGTCGCACACTTTAAAATCGTTTTTAAAAGATGTATTTTATCTCAAAACAAAAGGGAGGCGGTCCTGAACGTTCACAGATCAACGGAAGCTACCCACGTGTAGTGAAGTCACCCCCAGAAGTCTCCTCGGGGCACGCAGTACTCAAGGCTGGTCCCCTACTAGACACCCAGACTAATACTTCAAAGCGAACCCTGACTTTTTCTTCACTTCCAGTACTTCTTTTTAACTTGAAAACAGAAAATTTGGGATTTCCCAATACTTGCTCTTCAAATCGATTGACATTTTCTGCAAGGCACACTGAGTAACACTACAGTCCCATGTACCTGCCATCCTACACGGGCCAAGAAAAGTGCATTGCCATTATTATTCCCATTTCATCGCTGAGCAAACCAAGTCTCCAATAAAGTTGTCACCCCACCCTTAGAGCTTACAGAGCTTAAAAAAAAAAAAAGCTAATGTCCCCTAGTAACAACTAACTTTCCAGCTGCTTATTTTAAATGAGCATATAGCAGACTGCTGTTGGCCAAGCACCGGCTCAAACGTCTGGAAATAAAGCCTAAGCCAGCAACCCCGAGAAAGGGACGCCGCGGCGGGCCGGGGAGGAGCCCGCCCGAGGCCGCTCGGCCGCCCCGGCAGAGCCCTCGCCGCCGCCCGTCCCGCGGGGCACATCGGCCTCGGCATCGCTCCGGACCTCAGCACGCTTCCCGCCCCCTGCTGCTGGACGCGAACCGAGGGGCCTCGGGAAGGCCGGGGGTCCGGCGCCGGGCGGCCGGCCGCGCCTCCTGCAGAGAACCCGCTCGCCCGCTCGCTGCCCGCGGGCCGGGCCGGGCCGGGCCGCGCCGAACCCCTTACCTCCTCCAAAGCCGAAGCCATGGTCGGGCGGGGTCTGACCGAAGGCCCGGGCTGCGGGCGCGCACGCGAGGACAGGAACCGCCGGACCCCGCGCGCTCCGCGCGAGCGTGGACCTCACCAGCGCGAGCCGCCGTGCGTGCGCCCGACCTGCGCGAGACCGCGGCCCGCCCTCCGCGCGAGACCGCGGCCCGCCCTCCGCACGCGGCGACTCTGGAACCTTCGCGAGGCCGCCACCGCCGCCTCCGCCTCCGCCTCCGCCTCCGCCCACCCCAGCACCGCCCGCTGCACTCGGCCCCGCCCCGCTGCGCTTCGCCCCGCCCGCCAGCCGAGCCTCCTAGCAACGCCTAACTCTCGCGAGTGCACCGAGCAGTTCGAGAAAAGTAACGCTTCTTCCTTCCTAGCAGGGAACTGTACGCCTCCAGTAGCGCCGCGTTTGTCCCGACTGCGCAGTCGCAGCCGGAAACCGCTATTGTAATTCAGTCCCGGAAATAGCGTTCAGAGCTTCCGGGTGCAAGTCGGAAGTTGGGGAGAGAGGGCGCCGAGTCCGACCTCTTCAACTCAGCAGGCTAGCCAGGCAGCCATCTTGTGTAAGGGTGTTCTATGAGCCCCCGAGAGAAAACGACAATAAAGGGAGAAGGAGCAACCTAGTTATGTTAAAATGGTAACGAACGATCATGTTAGCTGTGGAAGATTCCTGAAGGTAACAGTTTCTCAGTAAATTTTGGCGCGCTGGAGACGTCACGCGTCTAGCATTTCCGACGTGGTGACGTCACGGTTCGCCGCGGTAGTGGGTGAGCGGCTCTGGTCAGGATGGCTGATTTAGAGCCGCCCTTTAGCTGTTCAAATTTCCTTTCCCATTGCTTTCGCCTCTTTAACTGGCCTTTTTGTGAGTGTTTGGATTCGATGTGAGGCGTTTGACCATCAGGAAATGTGGAATGACTTCTTGGAATTGTTCTGCTCTTCTGAAAACCCCATTTTTTTAGATTGCCTCACCAAGACGTTTACAACAAGGGCCTCGAGAGGTCCGATAAGCAGCATTCAGCTCTACGGATCGGCGACTAAAATCAGCAAGTCAGAGAAAGGAAAAAACTAGAAAATTGCAGGCTGATCATTACCGCTGTAAAAAATCGGCAGTGCCCTATATACACGATCACAGTACACACAGAGTGACATTAAGGGAAAGAAGCGAGACAAAAGAGTTCATGTTCAGTTCTGTTTAAATGTAAAGTTAAACCAGCAAGCCTATTGGCTGACGTATTAGAAATGAGGATAGTCTTTCCCGGAGTGGGGAAGACAATGACAGGGAGGCACCACCAGGGGGCCTTTCCCATTCAGGTAATGTTTCTTGAGGCGGATACTGGTTATAGGTGAGTGTACACTTTATATAAAGAGATTTTACTGAGCTGTAAAATTGTATTTGTGCAGTCTGTTTTGTAGATTATACTTAAGGGCCACGAGGGTTTTTTTTTTTAAAGTGATAAAAATATTACAACCTGGTGAGAGGCTGAGGAGGATTACTTGAGCCCACAAGGTGAAGACCAGTACATATAATAGTGGGTCCCTATGAACGTTCACGGAGTAACTAAAAGCTGTGTACTTTATTATATGTAAGTTAATGCTCAAAAAATGTTTTTTAAAAGAAGTGTCCTACCAGTATGGAATTAAGTACATAATTGGAACAAATATCCCATTGCACTGGGTAAAAACGCCTTAATCGTTCAGGCCAAAGGATCACGTTAAGTCTTCAATGTCAGCCCCTATATCCTATCTTGTAGCAACTCTGGCTGTCTTAATCTTCAAAATGTGGCAGGAATCAAACCACTTCTCACGTCCCCCATGCTATCACATTTCCTTCTTTTACTGCTCTAAAAACCGACGGTTTTACTATTCCTTGAACCTGCTGGGTTTGCTCTTACTCCAAGTCTGTACTCTGTGCTTTCTTTCTGCCTAGCATTTTCTTACAGGTCACATAGATCCTTTCCTTATTGTATTTAGGCCCCCAAAAAATGACACTGGGGAGGATCGCAAGACTGTATTAGTCAGAGTTCAGTCAGAGAAGCAGAATAGGCGAGAAGGAATAAGGAATTGGTTTACACACTGGTGGGAACTGACTAAGCAAGTCCAAACTCAGACAGAAATGGAAGATCACAGACAGCCTGTGCCCCATGAAAACTGGTAACTTTTATCCATAGGAAGTCAGGGAGAGAACATGAACTGGGTGGGATTCCACTCTTCTCCAGAAAACCTCCATGATGCTTATAAGGCCTTCAGATTGATTCGGTCAGGGCCATGTGGATTATCCAAGGTGTAGCTCCTTTACTTGAAGTGAACTCATTCGAACTTTAAATACGTGTGCAAAATGTCTTCACCACAAAATCTAGTGTTTTTGATGACAGGAGTGTAGACCAGCTGAGTGTGCGTATCAAAAACCACTGTACCAGTTTTAGCCTCACCAGCCTCAACACTTACTTCTCTCCACATTCTCACCTTTTCTTTATATTTTTTAGCACTGATTGCTTTTTCATTTTCCTGTTAAAGTGGTGGTTCTCAGTTGAGTGCAGTTGTAGATATTTTGCTCACTCCTCTCTCCATGCATCTGGCAGTGTCTGGAGACATATTTGGTTGTCACAGTTGGGAAAATACTACTGGCAGTTAGTAGGTAGAAGCAGGGATACTACGAAATATTGTCCAATGCACCCATCCCGAAAAAGAATCAAGGGGCCCAAAATGTCAACAGTGCTGAGGTTGAGAAGTGACATTTGAGTGTCAGCTCCTCAGAGTTAGATTCTCTTGTTCACCTTGTTACAGGCAGCTGAGTTAGATAGAAATATTATAGGCAGTCAGACAGGGCTATGCCCTAAGGAGCCAGTGCAGAAGACCAGACACCTTGCAACCATGGAGGAGACAGACACCTCTGCTGAGGGCCAGCTCTCAAGACAAAAGGCAAAACAAATGCAGCCACACCCTAAGTATAAACATCAGGGATTGATAGTCTAAATAGGTATCATCTTGAGGATGCCAGAAGCCACTAATCCAACCCTGTACAGGCAAAGGCCCTATTCCTGCTTGCTACGTGACTTGCTTTCCTGTTGGATCACAATTTAATCAGTCTTACCTGAGCAATTATACTCGTAAGTTCAACATAGTTCTTATTGGTTCAACATAGTTCTGTCCCATCTCATGCCCTTGTGCCTTGCGAGTTCCCATGTTTTCCCCATCTTGGACCCACCTCACCTCATGGTTTTGCTCTGTAAAAATCCCTGGAAAAGACAGTCTTTGGCAACCCACTCAGGACCCCTTCTGCCTCCCTCTCAGACAGACGCTTGCTTTCTCTCAATAAATATTTTCTGCTCCTAACCTCCGTTGTTCCTAAAATTCATTCATCGGTTTTAGAGGCCACGAACTCATACCGGACATCTAGTAGATAGGGAGTTTCGTTTCCCTGTATCAACCTCATTTTCACTTAGTCTCACAAGCGACTGCACAGTAGGCACTCTGTAAATGTGCTTTCATGGATTTAACAGACCAGATAATCCATTTTTAACACATCCCTAAATGATTCTTATCAAGGAAATTTGTGAAACAAGCCCTCAAAGTTGAGTAAAGGCATTAGGTTCTGGACTTTATATTCAGTTTCTACATCTTATTACTCATCTATTAGGACTATTTAAAGTCTCAGAAGCCTCTGTGTTTCTATATATAAACAGGGACTAGAATACCTAATACCTAGTGTTTGGAGAGGGCCAGGGATATAGCTCAGTGGCACCAGCACCAGCCTGGCAAGCACAAGGTCCTGAGTTTGATTCCTCAGCACAGTTTCTTAAAACATGTCAAGTATATTTGCTATATTAGCTCAGGTTTTATAACTTGAATGTCTTCATCTGTGACTGTGCCTTAGACCTCACCTTAGATACAGGAGAATGAAACTCCCAACCTATTAGATGTCCAGTGCGAGTTCATATCTGGTCTTCTGCCCTGGCTCCTTCAAGGGCCCAGCCCTGTCTGACTGCCTGTAATACTTGTGACTAACGCAGCTGCCTGTGCAATCATCATGTCACAGCACTGCCCTTTTCTGAAGTCTTAAGCTGTGAAGCCTATGCTTGGAAGGTAGTTTTCTTTTCCAGCACTCCTGCTCTCTAACTCCCACATCAATACATACTGTCCTCCTTTGGCATCTCCATGTTACTCCCTACTGGCCTGTCGTGCTAGATTCACGAGTGTCCATTTTATCACTCTATGCCTGGACCATCGCCTGGCCCCTTTATCATTCTAGAACACCTAGTCTGCGAGACTCCCGACTCTTCTGCTTTGGTTTCCCATAAACAGGGCATGGTTACCCTCATTTTCTCCCATTTTTTATTTTTACCAGCATTTAATACAGTTCAAATCTAGGGGCCAGGGATTTAGCTCAGCAGCTCAAGCACTTGCCTGGTAAGCTCGAGGTCTTGAGTTCAATCCCTGGAACCAAAAAACCCCCCAAAAACAAAAGAGCTAAAATCGTCCACCCTTAGGAGTCAACCAAACAAACTCGATTTGGCTTTTTTCTATCTGTATTTTTTTTTTGGCTCTTTTTGAGACAGGGTCTCACAATGCAGTTTGGGCTGGCCTTGAGCTCACTTTGTAGCCCAAGCTGGCCTCAAACTGGCAACAATGCTTCCTCAGCCTCCCTAGTGCTGGGATTACAGGCGTGTGTCATCACACCTGGCCTATCTGTAGTCTCTTTAACAGTCCATACACCTGCCATACAGAAACAAAATTAACTCCCTGACCTGTTACCATTGTAAGTGGGCACAGTGGGCCCCAGAAATGAAGGACTACCCACACACCTCTACCTTGCATCCTGAGATAAAACTAGTGATAAAAAAATATAAAAAGCTAGCGGTAAAATGTGACACCACAACCACATACGCATCCGGGGTATTGTCTAGTTCTAGTCTCCCATGTAAATGAAACCTTGAACCTGAGTCTTTCCTGTAAAATTAGACTCCCTAAAATCAGTGGAACAAAACTTTTAGCTTTTGCAGTGCTGTTTCAAGATATGCAATGAGAGTGTGAAGATCACTTTTTCCCCACCATGAACCAATTCTAGACTCAAAAACTTGAAATTGTGTGATTTTTTAAAAATTTAAATACTGTACTTGCGATCTCTATTTGGTTGAGCCAGTTCTTGTAAAACCTGAACTTCCCAGCTGGTGTTCTTGCCAAATTTCATTGCAAGTAAATGTTTAAAAGATTTTGCCCAGTCTTCCTTGATAGTAATGAGAAGTTTTGTTAAGTAGTATTTCAACCAGGTGTGGTGGCGCATGCCTGTAATCCCAGCACTCAGGAGGATGAGGCAGGAGGGTTACCATGAGTTTGTGGCCAGCCTGAACTGCATAGCAAAACCCTGTCTCAAAAAGACCAACCCCCCCCCAAAAAAACAAAACTATTTCAAAAAAGATAAAATCAAAGTTGTCATGCAAATATATATATATGTGACAAATATTTTAGTTACCTCATTAGCAGATAAGGAAGTTAGTTAAGATGTTAAAACTGTTTCAAATTATTTATAGGCAACTTCATGGGATGCTAGTACAGTATGAGGTTGCAAGGTTAGGTATAAACTGGTTAATGTCCTATAGAGTAATAAAGTAGCCAGCACTTGAGAGGCTGAGGCAGGAGGATCACCATGAGTTCAAGGCCAGCTTGGACTACATAGTGAGACCCTGTCTCAAAAAAAATCAAAGGAAAAAAATTCTTTCATATTCACTCATCCTATTTTAAGCAGCCTTCTTGCCTCCCTCAGTTATTATTCATGTCAGACCCACTCATCACCTCCTGTTGGTGGACATTTTCTGAATAATTTTTCTTTTTTTGTGTGTTTTTGAGACAGGGTCTCGCTATGCTGTTCAGGCTGGCCTTGAGCTCACTTTGTAGCCCAGGCTGGCCTCAAACTGGCAATAATCCTTCCTCAGCCTCCCTAGTGCTGGGATTACAGGTGTGCACCACCAGGCCCGGCTTTCTGAATAATTTTGATTTTTACTTTTTCTATAAAATTTCTCATTCTTTAAAATACCACATGGTCCTAATAAAAGGCCTGCATTCTGGATTTGAGCCATAGACTGTAATTTTATGAGCTATTTTATTTATTTGTCTCAGGGATCAAACTCATGACCTTGCACTTGCCAGGCAGGCACTTGTGCTGCTGAGCTAAACCCCTGCCCCAGATTAATATTTTTAATAACTCTGAATTCTAAGAGTTCTAAGAGGAGCTGGCCAATCTCTTAGCTTTCACTTAGGTTCCATGGACGTCCAGCATGCCACATACCAGCACAGCTCTCGATGTTGGGGGGCAGGGGGTACTGTAAGAGGGTAGACAAATAAAAAGACAAAAGCTGAGGTCAGGTGGAGCCCCCTCTCCTGATGGGAGGAAAGGAACTGCTGTAGCACAGAGGTTTATTGATACACTCAGGAGGACGCTGTCGGTTTCACCCCCTCTGCCTAGCAACTTGCTTGCCTGGCTGGCCTGAGCACCTTGCCTTTCCCCAGCTGCAACAGCTTGTTTGCTGGCTTGCTTTGGGCTGCCCGTTTTCAGGGTTGGCCTTGCTTTAGCCCCACACGTGTGATCCATCTCCAGCTTTCAGCCGCTGCCTACACCAGTGGAGTACACGTCTGTTGGGGTTCTCTGCACACCGTCTCCATTTGTAGGTGAGCCTCTGGGGTTGTCTCAACTATGGAAAACAGTACTACCCACTTCAATGTTCCTTGAAAGATGAGCAGCAGCCACCTGACCCAGAATTAGCCAATTAGAGTTCTGCAAGAATTTAGACGTGGGACACTGAGATGGCTACTCCACCTCTGCCGGTCATTTGAAAGAAGGACTTGCAAACTTGGTATTCGTGTATTTAGAGCAGAGGAAACTTGTTTTCAGAGAGAAAAATGAAGAGGATAAAGATCATCTGAAAAGACACACAGGAGAGCGCTCTTCAGGCCCAGGTGTTTGGGCTTCGGGATCCATGGTCCAGGTGCCTTAGTTCCTCTTAATTACTGTAACTGCCTTTAAAAATGTTTTTCTTTTTACTTGCAACCAGGGCACTTCAATAAAAAGAACAACAGGGCAGTTGGCAGTGCTGCTGTACAGGACATTATTTTGCAGGGATACTATGGAGAAAACGCCTCTGGATGTTTTTATTGATTTTTGTGTTTGTTTTGTTTTTTTGAGACAGGGTCTCACTATGCAGTTCAGGCTGGCCTTGAGCTCACTTTGTAACCCAGGCTGGTCTCGAACTCACAACGATCCTCCTGTCTCAGCCTCCCAAGTGCTGGGATTACAGGCGTGAGCCACCACGCCT